>CM041631.1:67862940-67933128 GCA_023333625.1 Bothriochloa decipiens
GACTAACTAAGACTGTGTTAGTTATGCATGATTCACTGTAGACGCCTCAGCATGTCGATCTGTAAAGTCGTAATCATGACGATCATGCCAGAAAGCCAGAGAGATACACGCCAATGATATGTATATATAAAAATAAATAAATGGTCCGTGAATTGTTCCGATCCACAAGCTACATATATACAGTTCCTTGCTAATATTCCGGTTATTCAATCATGCTTGCAGCACATCAGTGTGACTGATTGGGGTAGGAGAGTCAGTAGCTAGCTAGCTAGCTAGCAAGCATGCGCACAGCTCAACTCCTGCCTCTGCCTGCCTGCCCGCAGTTGGTGTTGGTTACCTGGGACCAATGCAGCATTTGCCTTTGTTCCCTCTTCAAACCAACACATCACATGCATGCCCGCTCACATATCGAGCGAGCTGGTACCTAGCTAGCATCTATATTACCTGGATTATATTTTCCTACTACATACTGCGCTAATTCTCACTGGACCATATGCAGGCAGTGCACATGAATGTTGAACACCATCAACTCTAACAAAAAGTGTGCAAGCACACCGGTACCTGAATATATACTGGTAGTTAATAATAATCCACACATACAACTAAAGCTGAATTCCCATCAAAGGGGAAGTGTGCAGTTAATTACTCCCTCCATCTTAAAAAAAGTTGCAATTCTTACTTTTTAAGGAGTCAGAAGATCTAAAGACTGATCAAAGTTTTTTTAATAGTTAATAAAATTATTATACGAAATAAGCACTATTAAATTAATTATGGTAAACCTAGTTGGAGACATAAATACTAATACTATTTACTAAAACTTGATCAAAATTAAGCTTGACTTATAAAAATTCCATAATTATAATCTTTTTCTTTTGGACGGAGGGTTGTTACAATACACCCTCCATCCAAAAAAAGTGTCATTGCAATTATGATTCTAGGCAAAACATTGTCCAGATTTTTGCATTCAAAAAGCTATTAAATTAATGATTAAGGAGAAAGGTTTTAGTACAACTGGGGCGCTTTTACAAGATTTAACAATGACGCACACACCTTTTCGAAGGTTTTCGCTAAGCTATTACTCGCTGCATTAAACAACCGAGGTTCTTGTCGTTGACAGGACCGGTCATGCCCGCACGCATGGCGCGCGACGGCGCAATCTGTGTTCGCCAACGTCACAGCCGTCATGGAAGAGTTCCCTTGAAGGCCTCGTCGTCCTCCGGCTTGTCCAGATTTATAGCTAGAAACATTTTTTGGAATCGATCGAAGGTGTAGCTAGCAACCTAAATTCAAATGTTTACTCTCTATAAGAAGTATGGATAAAATTTCTTGGTTCTAGGTTATTATGCAAAGCACTGTATATCCTTTATATTGTTTTCTTGCAAGTTACTAGTACAATTTGTTATCACCCCGCTAGCTAGAAGTAACTAATTAAGGTCATGCATGCGTAAACGCTGACATATGACATCTTATTTTATGAAAAGAAACGAAATCCCCATTGTATTATAGGTATGTGACAATAATATTGCAACAAGAAGAATGTTACGAGTTGCATTAATTCATCCGTGTATAATTTGAAAAACGCTAAACAGCATGTGTACATGCACAATTTAAGAGGTGTGTAGACTTATTTGCACTTATTTGTTCCCTTTCTTCAGCCTCAACAACAGATCGATAATGATGCATGGCAGAGCTATCCTAATCCGGTAGTCGTGACAGATGTCCATTTCATCGTCTAAGGCTAATTGTTAGCAGTGAGAGCTAAAAATTAGCCATCTAATAACGAACTACTAGCTCGTGCGTGTTTAATTTGGGTCCTGTATCTTGGGTGTATATATCAAAGCTAGCTAGCTTATTCATGCGCACTCGTCACGTCAACCATACACAAAGTGAAGTAAAACACAGCCATGCATGTTCTGATTAGTGGTCTAATCGTCGGTTGGTGGCTGTCACGGACACTGCTAATGCAAAACTATGTACGACATAGAAGCTATATAAGCAGTGACCGGTCTTCCCCCACAAGGGCCACAACCACAACCAGAAGCAGCAGCTACGACGATCGAGTAGCTAGAGCTCATCGCTGCTCGCTCGCTCTCACGCATACACCTAGAGCAGGGGCAGAGGACTTGTTGCTAGCTGCTGCTTGCTTGGCATCGATCCATTCCATGGCGTCGACGGCGGGCGTTGGCGCTGTGCTCGTCGTCCTGTCTTCGGTGGCCATGGCTGCCGCCGCAGGGCTGGACCTGGATTTCTACAGCAGCACGTGCCCGCGCGTGGAGGCCATCGTCAAGGAGGAGATGTCGGAGATCCTCAAGGTGTCGCCGACGCTCGCCGGCCCGCTGCTCCGCCTCCATTTCCACGACTGCTTCGTCAGGGTACATTACATTACATTCTTGTTGCGTTGTCGTCGTTGCTGCATTATTATTGAATTGCATTGCACGTTACTTTCCTACCTGCTAGATAGGCCACCACACAGCACAACATGCACGACGATGTACGCACGGCCACATGCATATCATGAACTAACTTTGCTTCGACCATCCAATAATCGGCAGGGTTGCGACGGCTCCGTGCTGCTGGACTCCACCCCCACCAGCACGGCGGAGAAAGACGCCACCCCGAACCTCACCCTCCGTGGCTTCGGCTCCGTGCAGCGCGTCAAGGACAAGCTCGAGCAGGCGTGCCCGGGCACCGTCTCCTGCGCCGACATCCTGGCGCTCATGGCGCGCGACGCCGTCGTGCTGGCCAACGGCCCCTCATGGCCCGTCGCGCTGGGCCGCCGCGACGGCCGCGTCTCCATCGCCAACGAGACCAACCAGCTTCCCCCGCCCACCGCCAACTTCACTCGCCTCGTCCAGATGTTCGCCGCCAAGGGCCTCAACGTCAAGGACCTCGTCGTGCTCTCCGGCGGCCACACGCTCGGCACCGCGCACTGCAACCTCTTCAGCGACCGCCTCTACAACTTCACGGGCGCCAACAACCTCGCCGACGTCGACCCGGCGCTCGACGCCACCTACCTCGCCCGCCTCAGGTCCAGGTGCCGGAGCCTCGCCGACAACACCACGCTCAACGAGATGGACCCCGGCAGCTTCCTCAGCTTCGACGCCAGCTACTACCGCCTGGTGGCCAAGCGCCGGGGACTCTTCCACTCCGACTCCGCGCTGCTCACCGACCCGACCACCAGGGCCTACGTCCAGCGCCAGGCCACGGGGCTCTTCGCCGCCGAGTTCTTCCGCGACTTCGCCGACTCCATGGTCAAGATGTCCACCGTCGACGTGCTCACCGGCGCGCAGGGAGAGATCAGGAAGAAATGCTACCTCGTCAACTGATCGATAATATATTCCTCCATTGCATGCCCTGCTGGTTTTGACGACGACGAGAGACGCTTTCAGTTACCTTCATCATCAGTTAATCGGTGTTGGTTGATTCAATTATTATATTCGTTAAGTTGCTTAATTTACTTAGTTAACCTTAAACTATGTGAGAGCTTTACTTTTAAGTTGACAGGAATGTATGTAGAGTGATGAGTGACTTTTAAGTTTATTCCTTTTTTTTTTTTTACTTTCTTCCTTTGGTGCATGCATGGTTCAAATCCATGATGATGATGTATAATATATATAATAATGACAATCAAGTCAATAAACACACAATATATATGATATATACTGCTGATTTTGTTAGTGTTTGTTTCTGGGTGATATATACATATATGCATGGGTTTTCTTTAATTTCTTGGTGTGATGTTACATTAGTTGTTGCTCATTCTTTACGCTTGGTGGATGCGGATACTACATTACAGGCTGCAGCAATGCACAAGATACTGAATGCCTGTACTTGCAAGGCACGTACTACTGGCTTACTCCATATGTTTGCTCTGTAACACCAACCAACAAAATGTCTTATTTTAAGGACAGCAATTATGAGATTTGACGTGATTTTATTACACGAGACAAATGAAAAGATATTAGTGTAATGATTGTAGATTAACAAGTTTTTTAGACACTGCTCCATTTGAATTCTACTTAGCCAAGTTGATAATTTTTTGCCCCCAACTCAAAAATTAAACCAACAACAATAATCTCAAACCAGACAAGTTACCTGGCCATGACACCATTTTTTTTTTCTCTATATAACCATAAATATTTGAACCCGACGGCGACTCCTCTTGCAGCTTTTCTTTTTATTTTAAAGAGTAGCTAAGGTTACTGGAGTTATTAGGCTTTTCAGCCCATCACCAAGGAATCTAGGTTGTATTTGTTAGTGTACATTGGCTCTCTGCCTTTTCAGAACCTTGGTCTTCGAGTCCACTTCACAACAACAGATACGGATGTACCATCCCATTCATTCACTTTTGAAAAACGAAAGGGTCCCATTTTACAACACTAAACTGATTTGACCTTTATTTACGATTCCTCGTATGTGAGAGTGAAGATAATTAGAAGGTTTCATGCAGATATTTCCGAATGTCTAAAAATATGTTACTTTTGCTACATCGCCGAAAACAACTCTGAATGCAAGAGAAAACATTTAAACGTGACGTACGGTTTTAATAGTTGGTGATTGGGAAGGGACCGCTTCTTAGTCATGAAAAGAAGACTTGGCCCAAAGTTGACAGTTCCCCTTTTTTTTCATGGGAGACCTGAGCAATTGTTTATTAAATTAACAACAGGGTAATACTCCATCGATTTTATATACTTTGTTTTAGGTCAAAAAATTTATAATTTTGATCAAACTAAATATATTAACGCCTACAAATATTCAAAGCTATATGCACTATCAAGATCTTTTTAAACTATGAAGGACTAAACGAAACTAAATTTGATATTTATTATAATAAATGTTGGTGCATTTGTATACAGGGACAAATGATCTAAAGTTCACTACAATTTGGAACAAACAAGTTTCTTCGCTAAGTTGGTAAAGCCACAGGCCACTGGCCACATGCGAGCGCGCGGCCACAGATGGTGAACAACGAGAAACGACGAGTTCTGGCTGGAGAGCTTGGCCAGCCCATAACGAACAGCAACATGAAAAATGACGATGAGTTGTTTGTTGGAAGTACCTCCCACCCAACCACAGGAAAACCCAAGAAATAACCTGACCTGGCACGAACAGACGTGCCCATCGAGTGGCTCTCCAACTATACAGAACGATACGATGATCCATGTTGACAAAAGCTGAGGATACCTACAGACAAGTTGCATTGGCAACTGGTGCTGTCTATATCGCTATACAAAAGATTGGCACGTAGCCTACCCAGGTTAGAGTAACGGGCTTACGGACCACAAGTATCCAAGCTAGCCATCAGACAGGACTACAGATGACTAAACGCAGGTTCACATGCCCAGATGAGTCAAGATCCTGCTGACAAGTACCTCTTTCTTACCAGAAACCGGGAGGTCATGCGCGGTCAGGTAGGATTTCAATTCCACCACAGTCAAATCCTTCAACTGCAAATGACAACCTCGGAATTTAGAAAGCAGTTATAGTAACCGTACAATATTGTAGAACATGATTATTGGCAATTGCACAAAAACTTCAGCTCTAAATTCATGGGCATATTTCACCTAGAAGTGATATGTTGCATGTATACTCGGGAGACAAATTTTTACTTAACTTTAACTAAGAAGAATTTTAGGGCATTTAGTGTCTGCAGAATAAAATTGATGCCTCCCCGTTTATGGATCTGGATCTTGCTAAAAGGATCTGACTACTCACCTTTCCATTGGCTGCAAGGTCTGCCCAATCATACGCAGCACTCATCTGCACAGCTGCATCGGTGATTTCCTTCCGCTTTTTTGAAGCATCACCACGGGAAGCTTTCCCTGCTGCTGCTGCTTCTGCCTCCTCTTGGTCATAATTTTCACCATAGACTGAAGTCTTGAATTCCTCAATAGCTTTGACTACCCCTGGCCTGGGAGATAAGAATAGCAAGGACCAAGGAACACACACAAGGCACAAATAAGATAACGAGATAACTACCGTTCTCTCTATAAGGCACAGCTTGACATGACACAGTCTCCTAAATTGTACTTTGACCATCTATTTATTTTTTAATATTATTTATACTTATGATAATTGGGTAGTAGTAATTTTACCATATCAAATTTTTTTATAATAAAAAAGGGCGTACCCAGTGCCGTAGGCTCCCGCACTGCGGGGTCTGGGGAAGGGAAAATAGCCAGCAACCATCCCTGCATAAATGTGCAGAGGCTGGGGCTTGAACCCTAGACCTCTTAGTTACAAGCGGTAAAGCTCTACCGCTTGCACCAGGGCCGCCCTTCATCAAATTTTTTGATAATAATAATTAAAAATTGTTATTCAAATAATTGGTCAAAAATTTTAAAGTTTGAATCTTGGCATGCTTGTGCACCTTATAAAAGAGAATGGAGGTAGTATTGCAAATTACTTTTATGTAACCAACAGGAATTCAGCTTGTTCAAGCATTCAGTTATGCTGCCCTGTTTGGGAAGAGTGACATCACCAACAAGATTGCCTATTTCAAAGAAAACGGGAGTATATAGTTTACCATGCACAAATAGACAAGCACAAGAAGTACCTAGAAAAGCCTTCTTCGTCAGGCAGGGTGTAATCCTTTATATCAGGCATCTCATCTTGGCCTAAAGCAAAGGCCTCCAAGATCCCATAGTGTCTTTGCAAAGCTGTTGATGTTGGACAAGAGAAGCTGTACTATCAGAGCATGTAAATGTGCCTGAATTTTGTGTAATTACGGAAGTGATTCACAAGTGAATAAAATGCTTGTAATAATACACGTCAATGATATTTTAACCTAACAAGCAACATCGCCTGTACAAAACGCACTCTTCAAATATTGAGCATTTATGTAATCCAACAAAAAAATGCCTACAATAGGTCTCCTGATCTTCATTAGAAAAGCATCTGTTAAGTGTAAATACTTTTCAAATCTATAGAGCGTCTTCGTAGTGGAGCCTATAGTAAAGCAGATGATTCTAGATGTTGTGGGCTTAATATTGACCCTAGACTCTAAAAGTAAATTTCTGAAGAAATCTATGCCCAGGTTAAGAAGACTTTTCTAATCACTTAAGGCATGAAACACTTGAGAGGACCCAATTCATTCTTGTTCTTCATTTTGCACTCAGCTTTAATATGAACTAATAAGATAGGATCAAATGCATGAGTCAAAAAGATAGCATAAGAGTAGCATTGTCAACAATGACTTCATAGCTATTCACCTGGGTTAGCAAATTCGCATGCTTTCAGATCAATGCGTTTGAGTAGATTCGAAGCTTTCTTGATTTGTTCATCTGTTGCACGTGGTGCGTCATCAGAAGTCACATGAACCTGCAAACCAAAGTAAGAAAATTAGCTTGCGGTGACGGTGAAGTTAAAATACAACGGCAGTCCTTACTTCTTCAGGATATCTAATATCATCGGAGTATGGAAGATAGATCATGTGCATGCCAGGCGGTTCAAACTGGCCACCAGAGGAAGTCACCTCTTTCTGTTTTATTGACCAATAGACCAGAGTTAATTTTGAAAAGCATATTAGGATATATATTGATATCAAAACGTTAAAAAGGCATGGTAGGACAGAATCCCTCACTTGAGCAACAAGGGCTACGAGCTGTGGTCGAGTTGGATTCCCATAAAATGCAAGTGCAAACCTGAAATCATACACATGCTATATTTTACATATAGGATTGTTTAAGTAAGTCTATTTTGTCATAGATCACCCCTCCATGTTTGGCTCTCTTGCATCAACTAGCCTAGCATAAATTTCGCTACCTTACATTGCCCACCTAAGAGTTTCCTGACTTTGAGAGCGACAAATTTACTATCCCTAACAAGGATTTCCTTGCTCACTGGCAAAGGTTGGTTAAGCAAGGCATGAAAACCAATCATGGCAAACGACTTGCTTCCTGAGACTCAAACTTCCAGACTAACAGCGTCATGCAATTGCATGTCACGGTACCAACCAGTTAGCCATAGCTGGTGATGTGATATGTTTTATTGTGTGTGTATTGCATAATTCAAAGCTACAGCCAAAATGTCATATAAGAGCATAATAATAATTTACAATGCACTAAGATGATTCAGTGCAGCTTTATCCACATTTAGAGTATTTAGTTTTCTTGTTTCAGCGCATTTTCCTTATAAAGGCTCATGTGAGAATAATAGTGGCTAACCTTTCAAGACGTAACATTGAGCTATGTAAAGCAACGAAAACACGAGTGCTTCCAGATATACGCTGCATCAGAGCATAAGGGTAAGCCAACTATCTGATAAATACACAATAAAAGAAAATTTTACACATGGAAGCGCAATGAAGCAAGAGAAACCAAGAAAAGAATAAACACACGTCAAATAGACTCCTATGGAAGAGCCTCAAAGAAATTTCTACCTCACCTAGAAAACTGCTTTAGTTTGAACAATTTGTTGATGCATAGCCTTAGTTCTATAGTGTAATCAGGTCTTATGTCCATTGCAATTCTTGTACTTTTGGTATTGCAGTGCACTTGTGCAGTAACCCATTGTTTGCCTAAACTGAGTAATAATTTACTTACTACACTGGTCAACATTCAGTAGGGTCCTCAACTGTCCGTATATGGCCAAAGAATTATTTTGGTTCAAATTAATAATAACTAATATGATGCAGACGAAGTGCTAACTCATTGTTGAAACAAAAGATGAAAATTTATATGAGAACAAAAATAACTAAAGTTGGTTTAGTATGCACCTAAATAGTACATCAAGTTGGATATTGTGTTCACCTAAACCTTTTATAATGAAAATATATATTCATGAAGAAATTTCTTTAAATTTTGAAACTTATATTATCTGCCAAAAGCTCAGAAGCAAGATGACATGGAAAAATTAACGACATTCTCAGCATTAAGTGGATAGTTGCAGTACAGCACCAAACTACAACTGAGCACTGAAGCAATCCCAGAATAACACAATACCTCATCACTCGGATAAATAAATGTCGATGGTCTTAAGTTATGATAATCTTTCAAGCAATCCAATGGCTTGAAACCTAAAAGGCGAAGATGATGGCTTGCGACCCTTTTAACCTCAGAGAGTTCATGTACAGAAAATTTGACAATTGTGCTGCACAAAAAAAAAATGCATGAATGGATAGTAAGAGTGAAACTAATATATAACAGGTGTAATCCAACACAACGGAATCCATCAAAATACTAGTGCAGCCAAAACTCTCTTGCAAGGAATGCGTAGCAAAAATAAGCTTCATGATCATGCAATATGCAATAGACTTTCTATAAATAAATAAAAAAAGGTGTTATCAGTGCACAAGTGAGGGTAGTTTGCACTATGAAACTTAGAAGTCGTTTTACAGGATGTCTGTGAATTCTTAGTGCTCCGTAGGAATTCATATCTTCCATCTGAAAACATCCTCACATGCCAGCTACCAAGGCTATTCTCAAAATAATGGTTAATGATGATATGTTCTAAAAGGTTTTTGCAATGAAATTGTTTTTTGCAAGAGTGCAAGAAGGATCCTCCTTTCCACCACATATATATAGACAGCAAGAAGATCGTACAAGTCAACAGTAAACCATCACCCAAAGATCATAGACAACAGTGCCAATGTTGTGTGCTTACTCATTGTACTTCTGGAAACGTGTCTGTGGATCCTGAAGTAGAGCCCCAGTATCATTGCATATGAAATACCTCTCAGCCTGCATAAAAATCCAAGTTATTATATCTTATGTGGAAGAATCATAAAACTAACACTGGTTACTAAATGTAAGACTCAAACCCAACTTAACCAATTGTATATGGTTGTTCATTCAAGAAATCATATGAATAGACTTTAGTGTCATGTTAAAAATCTGTAGGCACTACAATAGTTCACAAAGAAGACTTTGAACTCAGGGCCAATTTCCTTTTTGGTGCGCTAGATCAATCATATTACTGATAAACTGCTCCATAATCATGTATTCATGTGGCTTAGCTATTCCTTTGCAGCCTCGTCCCATCCATGAGTCAAGGGAACTGGACACTAACACATGTGCCTGTACATTTTCAGTTTGGTTGTTACTGGTTTTTGCATGTTATTATCTGGTAGTGAAAGAAACACAGATCCACAGTTTTTTTAAGAAAAAACAAAAACGTATTGTAGAGTATCCCAGCACTTGCAATTTATGATAATGTATATTCTACTGTAGAATAATAATAAAAAATAATTAACAAGTATTTTCCAATTTCTCTCTTGACATGTATAAAAGTATGGGTGATTATTCAGCAATTCTATGCCCATGTCTGTGAGGAGCTCGAGAATGAATCCATTATGCAGCAGGGGGACTGGGACACTATATACTCAAAGCCATAGAGACGTTAACATAAGAGAGTCCACCAACCAATTTTTCTATGTACCATGTATGAATTAGACCAGAAGTATGCATTATGGTCAGTGTTGCTGTGTGAGGTGGTTTACAACTTTTTCTATGTATGAATTAACGACAACTTTCATGAAAGACATGGAACTGATTTTAATCATATGCTCACCTTTAATGGAAGGTTAGTTAGTGAATCAAGCCATGTGATTTTCCCTAAAAATAATCAGCATATGCTTAGATGTTTCAACACCAATTGTTTGTAATTAGCATGAAATAAACCAAAGTCAGAGCATGCCTGGAGTAGTAGGACGGAGCAGCGCATATGTATTCACTTCTATGCACACATCATTGGTAATCACAAATGAAAGAGTTTTGACTCTGCGCTTCTTCATTATTCGTTTTCTCAGTTGATTAGTCATATCCTCTAGCCTTTAAAGACAAATGAAAATTGTGGTTTACTCAGTTGATTAGTCATATCCTGCCTTTAAACACATCTAAAAAAATGTGGAAGCGAGGGAATTTAAACTAAAACATCCATTCAGAGAAAATATGAATTTCCCAAATGAGTAGAGATCAACAGACCAGCAGCATAGCAAAGCATAAAAGACTGAGCAAGACACAAACATATGGTATAATTTTTAACATACTCCAACATAGCTCTATAGCTGGAGTGTACAAAACCTCTATAGTATAAAACAATCATTTTTAGTAGATGCACTAAACACAAAAAACTAACTCATGTTACTATTGGATAATGGATAGTGACACAAGAACCCAACAAAATATTGTTAAACAAAACACTACAACAGACTCACAAAACTCTGCAAAAGTGCCCTCCATGACAGACTTTTTGATAGAGGTCAAGGACAAGTCTACATGAGATACTACTACGAAGCTGTGGTGCATAATGGTTTGTGGTTGGTGCTTAGAGGGGTGTGTTCAATTAATTGCAAAGTTCTTGTCCTCTATTCAAAGAAGAAAAGACAAGTCCAAATGGAAACAAAAGAGAGGCAACTATGATTAGATAAAACAATGCTGGGCCTGTTTGGTTGTGCCTCCAGGCAGAGTTGCTTGGCCAGGCAGCAACCCAGGCTGGCCATTTTGAGCACCTGGCGGCTGGGATCACTGAGTCGCCAGCATCCTGCCTGCCAGGTCGCAATCCAAACAGCCCAGCTATCTCCATTCGTAACTCTAGTGTGAATGTTTGATTTATTTGTGCTAGGAGATTGTAAGCATAAAGTACCATTAAATAAATATCATCTAAATCCAAAAAATACATAAGTAATATTGATGTTTCCAGAATAGTACTTATCACCGGCAGATGGCAAATACTCGGTTATCTCATCTCCATCAAGACCAATCAAATCCTGGGCAATTGGAGCTGTTCAGCAGTTAGCACATAAAGAAGAGAAAAAGGCAATTATGGAGACTTACTGCATAGAATAGGGACATGTCGAACTTCTCATCGGGCCGGCTAAGTGGAAGAAGTTCAATAGACAGGCCAAGATCTTGTGCATCCTGGAGAAAAAAAAATATTGTTATGGTAAACAAAGGACAAAAAAAAACATTTTGAGATGTGCTGGCAGCATGCAGTTTTAAATAGAAGAATTGCCTTTGCACGTTGAAGTGTTGTCCTAATCATATCAGTTTTCACTGCTCCTGTAATAGTGCCAAAAGGATCATCTTCATTGGTGAATATAAGAATTCGTTTACTGACAGTCTTCACAGATCTGAAAAGTTTCCAATTAGGAACATGGAATGACTAGATTCAAACAGGTATTAAGTGGTGCACTTGAAGGAAGAGAAAGCACTACATGCATGCTACATTCACTTTATCAATCAAATACCTACACAAACTGATGCAGTCTAGTTTGCATAATTTGAAGAAACTTTAGCTTCACTGAGTGATCCTAACATGAAAGGTTGATGTACAGAGGCATAAAATGTGAATAGGCAATAGCCCCCACAAAACAGAAATTGGTTATTGGATGCAAATTACATGACACTGCTGAAAGGCTAAAAGAAGGGAAGTAGTCATACCCCTTGCGCAGCAGCGCCTGAGCAACCCAAAGAGCATTATACAGGGTATTCTCCCGAGATCCAACTGTTATTCCAAATCGACTTCCAATGGTGCTCATAAAAGAATCTGCGATTAGTCGAAACAAGGTTTATAACAAGAAAAAAAACAGGATTGCTGACTTTTCCCTATACATACATAGATATCTCGCTGAATTAATCAATCCAGACCAAAACAAAATTTATATCTATATATCTTTTAAAAGCAGTCCGCACTACATATCTGTCTCTCCATGCAAACTATCCATGTATGCAGCCCGCTAGCGTGCAATTACGAAAGCTATCTCTCCATGCAATCTATCCACATCAGCAAGCGACAACACTTGTTAACATGCGTTTTGTTGTCCACATCAGCGAACCACATTATACACTAACATTCAATTATGACAATTTACCCCTCCATGTAAGCTTTCCATACTAGTAAGTCATATATGCCAATAACTATAGACGGTCCCATTTTCATTCCAAACCATCTGTGACCCCACATCAATGTGAGGGGTATCCTTCTAGTTAACAAGAAAACCTGATGAGTATGAAATCTAGCCAGTATATACTGTTACGCACTACACAGTGTAAAATTTGAGAACACGAAACCACACTGATGAGAAACTATAATCAGATTTGAGATTTATTTTTTAATTAAGCCTATACGCCTTATTTTTAGGCATGTGAATTTTTACGCACAAGTTACGAACTAAAGTTACAGCATAAAAGGTGTAAACTTTCTGTACTTATGAAAGTGGGTGGAACTTGGAAGCAATATTGGTGACATGGGAAAAAGAGGGAGAACCAAACACAGACACTTGTATGACGAAGATAACATCACTGCACCGAAACGAAATCAAGGGTTCTACTGGACAATAAATACTTTTAGCCAAAAAGAATATTATCCACAAACCACATTCTACTGAAAAAAGGTAGAGCATATATATCCCTCAAACTTTGACCATGTGTCACCACTCACCAAGGAACAATTCGTTTAGTGGATATTACCTTCTATGCAAGAAAAATCTTTGATGAGCTTTGCAGTGGGTCTATCAAGTTCCTCTCTGTCTCCAACATTATAAACGTAAACACCAGCTGAGTCGTGTAAATTCTTCTTCTCTTTCTGCAAGTTGTGAGCAAACCAGATCAAGCAACTGGACACTATGCTTAGCAATATCTGTGCATTTAAATGCTATCAATGCAAAGTTCATGAATAGTGCAAGGGACCTAAGCAGGCGAAGTTGTTGCGAAATGACTAATAACTAATACAAAAAAGGACAGTTGCATAGTTAGCTCATTATTTCACTTTTAGGAAAATAAGAAAAATACTGCAACTCATCTACATCTATATTAGAGAAACTGTCATTCCTGACACCGCTCCTCTCATTTTTTTTTTACTGGATGCAGCAGCACTTAAACTGTGTTATACTATTATTTAGCCTTCAAGTTTGCTCCTTATTCATCAAGCTTAGTGCCTTAGTGTGCTTTACAGAGAAAAACAATAAGTAATGTTGGGGGTCACTGAGATACATGCAGTGAAGCTTTTAAATTTTGCCTATCGATGTTTTCTATCAATATTTTATTGCAATCTAAAACTTTGTTTCGATTCATCTCACAACATACATAAAGTTAAAAAAGAAACTAGTGCTCAAATTTGTGTTATGAGCTTATGGCCCTTTTGGATACCATTTTGGTGTCCAATATCCAATTATTTGTGACAGGTGGTAGTAATGATATATTCAGTTAAACTGGAAATGTGCAACATAGAGTCGTAAGATAATGCAAAGAAGAGTTGCCAACATGCTCTTTCTTTCTTACGCCCCACAGATTCTTGTGATAAAATCGAAACTCAAATAGGAAAAACAAAACTGCAAATACAAAAATTGCTAGAAGCAGAGGTGTACGCTTACTGATTTGAGAAAGATCTTACAGTGTTAAAGAAACATATTGCGACTTCATCATAAGGTCTACCAATAATTTGTATCTTCAGAGACTCTGTGATGCATTTAACAATGGTACGAAAATATGTCTCCTGCTTCTCATTGTCCTGAAAAAAAAAATGTTACATTATTATTTAGCGATTATGTAAGCCCCTACAAGAATGCCAGGGCAAAACTTGGCCACAGAGACTGAATAATTAGATAAAGGCGAGCTAACAAAGTAGTACATTTAGCATTGCATTGCATACCTAAAGGCTAGAACAGTAAGCGCCAGTTGCCTTCTCTTTAAAATACTATACTATATGGCTATGGATTGTAACAGACAAAATAGTTGCAAAAATCCAGAACAAATTTAATCTAATGATCCAACTTCAGACTAGGTCTTAATAATTTCAAAATAGATAGAGACATAAAAAGAATGATACCCATATATAATCTCAAATTAGGTGGCGTAGACTAGCTGTGCCTCACCTGGGTGGTAGCAGGGGTGAACATTTTGGGCGAGGCGTCGATAAGGAAGACAGCCATATCCTTGTTGGCCTCCGTCTCCTGATTCCACGAGCAAGCAATCCAATCCAGCACCCGCGAAGAATGCGGTGCCACAGCAGGGTCAAATTACTTTTTCAGAACACTGATTGATGATTCCAATAATAATTAATAAATAAAAGGGGAAAAGAGGGAATGAAGAGGCGGTACGAACCTGGACGTTGTCTTCGTCTTCATCGCTGTCGTCGCGGAAGATGCCCTCGGGGTCCAGGTCCATGGCGCCGGCTTCGACTTCCGAGCAAGGGGTGAGGCTTCTTTCTGGTGGAAGTGGAAGGTTCTAGAAACTCGCTAGGGTTTACAGAGAAGAGAAAGAGCAAAGGGGAGGGGACGGAGGGCGTGGGAAGGGGAACGGCTACTGCCCCGGTCCCGGTGTTTTGTCTTCCCGTTCCGGGGGAGGAGGAAGCGAAAACCCAACTGGGCCTACGGCGCAGGCCCGAAGCTTAAGATATGACCCATGGGCCAACCTAGTCGCTTTGCGCCGCAGCATCGATGCCCGGCCCGTCACCTGCGGGCGTCCCCGTGGCCGTGGGTGCCGTGCGGTCTGCGTGGCCGTGGTGTGCGGAGCCGGTCCATCGGAACAGGAATCTGTGGGATGAGTTGTTTTATTTATTTATATGATGGATGGTTGCTAATTGTTGGATGTAAATCTAGCTGCCCACACAATAGAAAAGACAAAACAACGACAGCTCTACAGTATACCTGATGTACGCACCAACCTTATTATTTATGAAATTCTATAAGTTTCAATTTGGTGAAAACAATAAGACACAAACTATAGCCCAATGTGGATAATATAGAACTATTGAAGCGAGGAAACTTTGTATGATGCCTTTTTTTTTTGCATTATCCAATCACAGACCCAGATGCTCGCATACATGAGCACAAACTCACTCTGTGAGCACCTCCGAAGAACTAAATTGGAGTGGCAAGTCTCGAATCATTGTTGACAAACATGTCACCTACCACCAAAAGAATAACACCGCTAATAAATTCCGGAAAATACAAATATTCATGAACTTGAAGGCAAGTTCCACCCTAAAAAATCCAGCCATCTGAGCTATGGTCAGTTCACTTGTATGATTACTATTATTGCCAACAATGTGTAGTTTTACACAATAGACCGGTACATCTTTTGAATGTATAAGATTTTACATATTTCTCTAGCACAATAATAAGAGGCCGAACCATATGATTGCACATGATTAATATTGATGTGTTTGAAACTCTGAACGTTGACCATGTGGTTATTGGCTAGGGTCAAGCGAGGGAAGCCATGCATTATCTGGATGGATCTAGACGATATCACGATGTTCATTGGTCACTCTGCCACGAGGAGGCTACCATATGTGTATAGTACATTGTGATCAACGTTCAAAGGGCAGAATATGCATGGATTATGGGCAAGGCATGGTCTATAAATAAACTAACAAGTGAACATGCATGGGTCGCCTCGCCATGATATGATACTGCAGTGACCATGAAGCAACAGGGAGGCAATCTACTGTCGCAAGTTACTTATTAGCTTTCACATGGCATCGTATATACTCTACACTACGTGTGTTGCCAAATCACATGATCGAGGCCCATGATTCTATGCTATGCGATTAGCAAGACGCGTGGCCAAGTAGAAGAAGGTATTAGCTGTATGTGTTTGCGATGTCCATATGCATTTGCTGTCAGGGACCTTATAGTACTACTCGGATCTGCCACTCATCTATCACAAAGTCCATCACAAACAACAGTATAGTTACCTGGGGAGAAATCTGTCAGAAGCTAATGAAGACGATATATAGTCAAAGTAATCCCAGAATCACCGGCCATGCCAATGGAGGTCGGCGTTGGCGCGCCATGCGAAGATTCTTCATGCTAGCTTAGCAGCAAAGTCAACCGAGCCCTGCGCTAGAATCGAAGACGCAGCAGATACTAAATTCAGTTACTTATAGTTTAATGCTTGATGCTTACTCTGCCAGCGATGCCTGAAATCCCAGCTCTCAAGGGTGCTAGTAGTATATGAGCATGGGCATCCATCTTCCATGCTGCCCGTTGGAGCACTGCCACTACAGTAGCAGCTGGCAGCTTCCATCACTTGCAGTTGCAGGTACAGACTGCGTGCTGCCTAGCTAGATGGCCGCGGCAGCCATGGTGGCCGCCGTAGCAGTGGCAGTCCTAGTCGTGCTTTGTGCTGCATCAGTTGCCGGGCAGGGGCAGCTCCAGGTCGGGTACTACAACACGACGTGCCCGGCGGCGGAGCAGATCGTGCGCAACGAGACGGCGGCCGCCATCCAGGCCTCACCGGACCTCACCGCCGCGCTCCTCAGGCTGCACTACCACGACTGCTTCGTCCAGGTATGTACCGAGTACCGTTGCCATTTGGTAGCGGCTAGCAGTGCTGGTCTGCTGCCATGCATATCTCTCGCGCTCATCACTCTGCATCTTTCAGGGGTGCGACGCGTCCGTGCTGCTGGACTCGACGCCCACCAACACGGCGGAAAAGGACTCGTTGCCCAACGGCAGCCTCCGTGGCTTCGACGTCGTGGCGCGGGTCAAGGACCAACTCGAGGCGGCGTGCCCTGGCACGGTCTCCTGCGCCGACATCCTGGCGCTCATGGCGCGCGACGCCGTCTCGCTGGCCAAGGGCCCCAGCTGGCCCGTCGCGCTGGGCCGCCGCGACGGCCGCACCTCCAGCGCCGGGAACTGCGGCGAGCTGCCGCCGCTGCACGGCGACATCGGCCTCATGGTGCAGGCGTTCGCCGCCAAGGGCCTCGACGTCAAGGATCTCGTCGTGCTGTCGGGGGCGCACACGCTGGGCAAGGCGCACTGCGGCTCCTACGCCGACCGCCTCTACGCCTCCGCCACCTGCTCCACGCCCGACCCGACTCTCGACGCACGCTACGCCGACAGGCTGCGGATGCGATGCCCCAGCGCCGTCAGCAACGACACGACGGCGGCGTCGGAGCTGGACCCCGGCAGCTGCACCACCTTCGACACCAGCTACTACCGCCACGTCGCGCGGAGGCGCGGCCTGCTCCGCTCCGACGCCTCGCTTTTGGACCACCGCTTCACCAGGGCCTACGTGCTGAAGGTCGCCTCCGGCAGAATCGACGGCCACTTCTACCACGATTTCACCGTCTCTATGGGCAAGATGGGAGCCATCGGCGTGCTCACCGGCGACCAGGGCGAGATCAGGAGAAAATGCAACGTCGTCAACTGAACATCAATTCATTCCTGCTTCAGCTTATTGTTCGATCCTTTCTTAGAATCCATCCTCTAGCTCTTCTGTTTATTATCCTAGTAGTAGTAGTGTAGCCGCCAATGGCTATATCGACGATATGATCCCTGCCTGTCATAAACTTGCAATTGCACTATTGTTTGTACTGTACTGATGATGAACTAGCTAGCTAGGATATATACATACACATTTTATTTAATTTTTTTTTACTATGGGTGTTATTAGTGTCGATCGTTTCATGGGATCCAGCTAGCTATTTTTCTATATACATCATATATTTGCTATCTGATCAATTTTATTAATTTGATGACTCATATATATTGGCCATGGCCATTCATTAACGTACGTGGGATTCGATGCATGTTTGGTTGCATTTCAAGTTAGCTATAGAGCCGTTTTGGCTTGGTGTTCATTGATTAATGAAATCGTGCCTGCCACGTTCTCGAGAAAAGAACCTCTTCACACTTCCATTGCTTTTTTTTTTGTATTAAATCTTCCTCCAAGATCGCCCCTTCGTCCTTGTAAAACCTAATATGGCTTATATTAGCTTGCACAAAGATATAGCAAGTGGAAGAAAGCTTCTCGGTAGTTTTCTTTTCTTGCTGTGGTTTTTTTTTTTCGAGAGCGCTTTCTTGCTGTGGTCAGTCGCGAACCTTGTCTTCAAGCCTTTGCGCTGATGGAGTACATCTTGCACCATTTTCTCCAAAAATGAGGATTCTCACTGTCAATTCGAGGAAATTTCAATAGTATTTGGGAATAAGAGCAAACAAGCATACTCTATTTCTGCTAATAGAATCCAGCACACGATAGTTAGGGTTAGGAAACATACCCATGATCGGGTGCAACGGAGGAGAATAGAGGATTCCTCCACACTATTGCTCTGGTGGTAATTGTTAAAGTAGTGCCTACAAGGCTGCTCTGTAGTGCGAGTAGATGAACGGAACATTGGTACTAAGCTGAGGTTCAATGGGTTGACCCATAAATTAAAGGAGGATCTAGTGGTGGGGCAGACAAGGCTCAAGCACCCATACTTCCACCACTTTCACGACAATGGAGCTCCTCCTACTTTTGTAGAAATGTAAGAGAGGAAAGAGGAGCTTGTAACGCCCAGCCCAAAGTACAAAAATTAAAGGAAAAATACATAAATAAAAAAATAAAAAACCAAAGTACTGTAGCAGAGCTACAGTACGGGCGCCCACCTCTTTCCCCATCGGTGTCGAAGTCTCTTCACCGTGCGTTTTTTTTTTCTTTCCTCCCCAACTTACGACTCCTCCACCCTAACAGCCGCCACCCCCTCTCCTCTGTGAAGTCACACCAAGAAAGAAGAAAAGAGGAGGAAAGAGGAAGAAAGACCTTAGGGTTTTGCCGCCGCCGTCGTCGACGTGTCGTTCCTCTCCAAATTTCCATCGGAAGGTCGATGCCGCAGCGACAAGGATAGCCCGAGGATTATCATCGTACTCATTGGGATCGACCTAGGTAAGATTTAGGATCCTAATCTCCTTCTTTGGATCAAATTCCATGGATCGAATCATCTATTTAGGGAAGGTGTAGTTGGATTAATTCCCGAAATTAATTTCGCCCACGTTTTGGAACCTATCAGATTGTGCAGTCCCTGTTCATCGCTGTTTTCGGACATCTTAAAGGCCTTAATAAATTTTGGGCCTCTAGAATTTTTTGTAGAGAACTTTGCCATGTTTCTTTTGACTCCAATATTACTCCATAGCCTTCGTAGTTTGGAAGATATGAGCAGTTAAAGTTGACTGTTTTTCAGTAATGATAATCTGGACAGTTCTAGTTTGGATTAGTTTTAGACTATTTATATGAATTAATTTTATCTTGTGATCTGAATGAAAGTGGTAGTGTTTTTATTTATCTTTCTATATTGGTAAAGTTTATATTAATTTAATTAGTATATCTTCAGTTATGAATTTTTGATATCTGACATTCAGTTTTGGACATCAGAAATATTCAGTTATGTTTTATGGTTAATTAGACCGTCCTAGAAACCTCAAATGCAAAATCTTACAATACGAGAGTTGTAGATAATGGAGTTTTCTATAACGTGACCTATTTTGAGAATTTTTGGACATGTATTCCAAAGTCTATGAAAAAAGAAGAGACAGTGCTGCTGTCTTGATCGGTAGCGCAAACGGTAGAGGCTTGAATGTCGGGTTTGGGGCGCTCTAGTGTGTTTTTGTTGTTATTCTTGATTGTATGTTGGTGTATGTACTAAATATTATTTGTGATCAGGTGGTAGCACTTCGTAACGTCGCTAGTACCTTTGATCTCCTTCGGTAAAGAGTCAAGTGAATGTAGCGGTGGTTTGCTACCGTTTTGGCTTGTTATTTTCATCACCTACATCTTATTATTTATAAGAATATCATACCACTGATATAAAAAGATGTGACTTTAGTTTATTCAACCTTATTTAATTATGGTCTTATTTAATTATTCATGGTGATGTTATTTTCATATTATGATTTGTGGCTAGCCACAATCATGAAGAAGAAGTTAAAGTATCATTGGTGGTATATTTATTTCATTGCAACATGTCAAGTGCATTGTATCATTCATTGGCATTGGAAGTTATGTCTTGACCTATGGTCATGACTGTACGGTACGCATCATGGGATGCAGCTCCACACCTTGTTAGGTGTGCAGGCAGGAGACATTTACATTACATTCATATGCATTCATGAAGTATATTATTGAAGGGAATTGTCTATGTTATTATAAAGATCTTTACCATTTGGCTATGTCTCAAATTAAAAGTCTGTCTTGCTATATATTTTGATATCATATCAAGCAAATACCCCATGTTAAATTGATGTTTAAACTCAACTTGTGGTTTAAATAGCCTGTCAAAACAAATTTAGTTGCTGAGATATTTTCATCTCACTCTTGCTTTACTCAATCTAGGTACTTGATGATTGCTTGGAAGGAAAGGAGGATTAGTTGCACGTCACGCACTTCTTTTGGAGACTTCATAATTTAATATAAATAATTTGGCTATTTTCATGAGACTTAGAAGTAAATGTTTAAAGAGTGGTTGATAAACTTTATTGGAATACCATATGTTTGTATTAGGATGTTCATTCATATTCATTAATGCTAGTTTGATTTCTTTCATTATATATATATTTTGCTTCCGCGTTGCTATATATTCAAAGGATATGCCACCATATTCTTTACTTGTTAGGTGCGGCTGTTGTTGGTGTTGTTTAGTGGCATCCCGGGGTGCCTGTAAAATTCCGGGGTGTTACAAAGCTCTAGAGCTTGAAGATGACTTGAGCCCCTTCTAGTTTCTAGACCTTTTATTGTTGACCCAGCAATAATGGTGGTGGGGATGGATGCGGCGGTAGTCCGGGCAACGGTGGCTCGAGATATTGTAGCCACATCACCACCTCCTCTGATTTCATCGGTTGATGCCCCAATGATGCATCCGTAGTTGACCACCAGGTTTGCTGCATCATAAGCTGAAACCATACAAACTTCTTCGTGAAATCCTCAAGACTTCCACCAAATATGGACCTAGGTTTTGATGGACGCTTCACTGGAGCCAATATTAATTAAAGATGAGAATGGTAAGACTATTTTTTTGGGGAGGACAGAAACACATTCTGAATTTGTGGTTCTGGATACCAATTGTTACGGTCTTCAACCATACATTGTAAGAAGAAGGAGCAGTAGGAGGAAGAGGAACAATGCCAACAAAAGAAGAGAGCTTTCCGGTGTCAACCGATGGTTTTTAAACTCGGCCATGGGCCACCAGCACCAGCCCAACTTGGCCCATTATCTCCCTTGTTTTTATCCAGGACTTGAATCCTATACTGGCATCTATGACAAACACTAATTATTGCGGCCTCCACTCTAAATGCCATTTTGCTCCCATTTTTTTGCACCAGACACAAGCACTAAAAGGGGAAATCCAATAGGCGGCTTTTGTTTGGTTGTTTCCCCCCAAAGTCTCTAGAGGTCAGTACTGATCGATGGTTGTCCATTTGTGCTGATGATATATTGTCTTTTGATATATATTGTAGGAGTGCACGTATGTTGTCAAGTACATGACACACATTGCTATTGGCGAAAAGGAGAGAGAAGAAGTAAGCTGATCCACTTAATTTCGAATTGGAATAGTACATACTTCAATTGGAAGTATGATACATTGTCAATTGGCAATATTTTTTTCTCTCTTTTTTTTTGGCGGTGGATGAAGATGACCGCAACTCGGATTACTGCAGCAGGGATATATCCATGATTCAGAATGGACAGCCATATATAATGGTCACTGAAGATATATAATGGCCAAAGTTGACCTGTCTCGCTCTCACCCACCTCTACTGTGTCTGTACCCGCCATGTATTGTTAATGGGGATATATATGCACTAGTCGTTGAATTTATGCATCGGCAAATGGTCACTATTGAATAATACAATGTTATGTTTGTGTTGGCACTAGATAGCTAATATACAACCTTATCTCCAGGCAATTTTTCTATGAATTTTGAGCTGTTGACATTCTCCGGGCCCTTCATATCTCGTGTAGTACAAACGCAGCAGCAGCAGCGCAAGTACGTACTGTATATATGCGTGCCTTTTTGTACTTTTTCCTTGCGAGATGTGTTTTTGTCAACGACTTATCTCTGTTGGATTTCGATGATATGTATTATGTGTACTTGCAGTACGTATGTCGTCTGTACTGATCAGGTACAACAGGCTAGCATCGCGCAGCTATATATACCAGTAATGCATACTACTACTATACTAGGCACTTGCCAAGCTTTATAGCCAACAATTCTAGACACGACGATGGCCGGTGTCGCAGCAGCACGAGCGGCGACGATGGCGGTGGCGCTGCTCCTGGTTGTGACGACGACGGCGCCGTCAACAGCGGATGCCCACGTGGTGATCGGCGCGTACAACAAGACGTGCCCGCAGGCAGAGGACGTCGTCTTCAAGGAGATGACGGCCATCGCGGCCAAGTCGCCGGACCTGGCGGCCGCCGTGCTCCGCCTCTTCTCCGTTGACTGCTTCGTGGGCGGCTGCGAGGCCTCCATCCTGCTCGACTCCACACCCGGCAACACCGCCGAGAAGGACGCGCCGCTGAACCAGGGCGTCCGCGGGTACGAGGTGGTGGACGCCGTCAAGGCCAAGCTCGACGCCACCTGCCCCGGCGTCGTCTCCTGCGCCGACACGCTCGCGCTCGCCGCGCGTGACTCCGTCAGACTGGTAAGTGACTGAAGCATATATGCATGGTATCAGTAAGAAACAATTAATACACCGTTTCTAAACGACGACGATGCATGGGCAGACGAAAGGCCCGTTCATCCCGATCCCGACTGGCCGGAGGGACGGCAACAGGTCGGTGGCCGCCGACGTGGCCCTCAACTCGCCGCCGCCAGGCGCCAACATCACCGACATCATCGCCCTGTTTGCTCAAAAGTTCAACCTCACCGCCAAGGACGTCGCTGTCCTCTCCGGTATATATTATTGTTGCCGGTCGCCCAAACTGAATTATCATCTGTCATTATTAATTTGCAATTCAATATTACACTGTAGTGTACATTTCGTTTCATCAAATATGTATTTTACGTCGTTCTGCGTGGGCTAAGTCTCCTTGACGTTTTTTCAGGCGCACACACGATCGGGAAGGCGCGGTGCTCGACGGTGTCGCCGCGGCTGTACAACTTCGGCGGGCAGAACGGCGCGTCGGACCCCACGCTGGACGCCAACTACACGGCGACCCTGCGCGGGCAGTGCAACCCCGGCGACAACGCCACCCTCGTCTACCTCGACCCACCCACGCCGACCACCTTCGACGCCGACTACTACGCCCTCGTCGCCGGCAACAAGGGCCTCCTCTCCACCGACGCCGCCCTCCTCCTCGACGCCACCACCAGCGCCTACGTCGCGCGCCAGGCCAACGCCACAGCGCCGCCGGGCGAGTTCTTTGCTGACTTCGCCACGTCCTTCGTCGCCATGAGCAAGCTCGGTGCGCTCACGCACCACAATGGCGAGATCAGGCAGGTCTGCTCCAAGGTCAACCCGCCGTCGCCGTCCAGCAGTACCAGCGCCGCCGCTGCCCAGATGATGACCGCCACCGGTGGGTTGGCAGTGGTGGCACTCGCTCTAACTCTGCTCTGACACAGACTCTGCAATCTGAATGCCATGCATATACGACAGCCAGCGAATGGTTTTGTTATGATTTGTTTCAATTTGGCGATTTAATTTCCTCTGATGATTTGTGTTTACGTGACTTGATGTATTAGTTTCCATGATTTCGCATGGAATTTGCTTTTGCAAGGTTTTTCGTTGTGAATTGCATTGGGCAAGTCCACATTGTATTGTTGATCCTCAAATAAAATGAGCACGCGCTGCATGTTGTCCCCTGAAAAGGACGCCTTTGTTTCGGCCTTTTGCCGGTTCGTGAAATGAAACAAACACCTCAGTTGTTGAGCTGACTCTTGAAAAGCTAGAAAAACTGGCTTACAAAGATATAAACTAAAGAATAAAAAAATGAACAGCTTTTCTCTTTCTTGATATATATGTTAAGAAGCTATAATAAACTAAAAACTAAAAAGCATGATGAAAACAACTTTTTTGGTTTTTTTTTTGAGTCAAACTTTTTTGGTTTTTAACGTGCTGTAAGAAACCACAAGTTTACACTTCTCCCAAAACTCAACCGCCCGAAATCTGTCTTGGTTTATGCGATAATTAAAAATTTGGCAGGCCGGTAACGGCATTCTTGTAAAAAAAAAACTTTTTACTCTCCTTTTAATACAAGGATATGCACACTTATGTGTATTCGAGAACAAAAAATATTCGTACATCTAAGCAATTAGATCTTTATCTCATGGCTCACAGTCGTTGCCTGAATAGATGCTAATTTTCTGAAAAATAGTAAATCCCATAAATTTGTTACAAAAGCCTTTAGCAAAAAGACAATAGCTAGATGTTAAAAGTCAAAAGGCCGTATTTGAGTTATTAATAGCTCAGAAAACTGAACAAACCCAAAAGCTAAATGGAACAACGTGTACTGCAAAATTTTCAAATGACTCTATGAATTTTCAAACGATTTAAAACTATCAGAAAATTAAGGAGTAAAAATAATACGAATGAGTTCAAATCAATTAAGTTAATCAAAATCTTTACTATATATCCATTGTTTTTTTGTCACCTAATATATATAAACAAAATATATTATATCAAGCTATATACACTTTGTAAAATCTGTCTCATTCTATGATCTGATTCTGTTTGTCAGTCAATAAAGTTTTTGCATAGGATCCTCATGTAACTAGTAACTTTGCTTGCAATGCAAAAGCCAGCTGGTACTGCTAAAAATACACAGCTGTGCCCAAATATGAGCAGCCAATTCATCAATCTTGGCTGCTGCCTAGCTCAGTCGTCATTCCAGATATACTCATAAGCCAGTCATCTACAACAATTAATAGCTAGGAACAAACAAAGGTCCGTCGAGTCGAGTATCCCCTATTGCAATTCCCCACCAGTCAAGAACTCAAGATCGACGGCCGCCGCAAGAGCAATAGCAATGGCAGCAGCAACACCACTGGGTTTTGCAGCGGCGGCACCGCCGGCGGCCGTGCTCCTTCTTCTGATCGGTGCGATAGCGATGCCGGCGGCGGAGGCGCAGGTGCTGGTGATGGGCGCGTACAACGAGACGTGCCCGCAGGCAGAGGCCATCGTCTTTAAGGAGATGACGGCCATCGTCGCCGACAAGCCCCACCTCGCGGGCGCCGTGCTCCGCCTCTTCTCCCTCGACTGCTTCGTGGACAGCTGCGAGGGCTCCATCCTGCTGGACTCCACCCCCGGCAACACCGCCGAGAAGGACGCGCCGCTGAACCGCGGCGTCCGCGGGTACGAGGTGGTGGACGCCGTCAAGGCCAAGCTCGACGCCGTCTGCCCCGGCGTCGTCTCCTGCGCCGACGCGCTCGCGCTCGCCGCGCGTGACTCCATCAGGCTGGTGCGTGCGTCAGTACAAGAGCATTTATTTAGAAGAAAATAAAAATCATATGGTGATGAATTTGCTGTTGATGAAATACGCATTGTCATGGGCAGACGAGAGAGCCATTCATCCCGCTCCCAACGGGCCGGAGGGACGGCAACCGGTCGGTGGCCGCCGACGTGGCCCTGTTCTCGCCGGCTCCAGACTCCAACATCACCGACATCATCAACCTGTTTGCTATTAGGTTCAACCTCACCGCCAAGGACGTCGCCGTCCTCTCCGGTATGCTCTCCAGTCAACTTCAGTTCTCTCTCAAATCGAGTGTTCTTGGAAACAAACCGTTTTTGGTTTATTCATTCACAAATTGTCTGTTTACCTTTTACACTTTCATTCATCAATCCCATGGTGAGAAAACAGAGAACGTGAAAAGAAAAAAAAAATAGGACAATGTACTCTGAGTGCTATGGCCCAGGCCCTCTATTTTTTTTTGAGAAATATGGCCCAGGCCCTCTTGAAAGCAGTATACATTTCCTGGGCTGGCCACTCAGAATATAAGGTCATTAGCTAGAGAGCCCGATGGGCTGAATACTAGGCCCACTATTAGTATTTCAATTTACATGTAATGGATTATGTGGATTTTTTAGATAAGGGATATATAAATATCTGGCCTCTACATCCAAGGATGTACACAGCCCATTATTACAACGTTTCGGATAAAAAGACCAGGACACTAAAGCAAACAATATAAGTGTTTTCATCCTTTATTAGATATCTCTAAAGCAATCATCTCCAATCTCTTGCTTATCGTCGAGAGGGTGTCCTTGGCTTGCTCGTCACGCTGCAGCGAGGCCCAGAAATGGAGCCCATACGCTCTCCTAAAAATAACCTGCATAATAGAGTTAGTTTTGAGTTTGTTAAAAATAACATCATTCCGGCATCGCCAGATAGCCCAGCACATGACAGCCACCCCAAACCAGATCAACCCTTTGACCCGCTTATGCTGATTAAGAAGTCAGACACCAAACATATGGTTGATGAATCTCGATTGAGTTAAATTTGTAGCAAAAAAATAATCCTCCAAATGATTTTGGCAAAGGGGCAATCAAGGAATACGTGTTGGATAGTCTCATTCATATTACAGTAGATACATTTCTGGCTCCCTTTCTAGTTTTTCCTAGCGAGGTTGTCTTTGGTTAAGACAACACTCCTTTGTAGGAACCATAGAAAGATTTTGATCTTTAGAGAGATTTTTATTTTTCAAAGTTTCTTATGAAGAAATGGTGGTTGTGTATCAATGAGATGGAGATACAGCGAGCGGACAGAAAATAACCCAGATTTGGTTAAGTTCCATCTAAAATAATCTGAACCTTCGATCAATTCAACATAAGAAATCTGTGCTACTAGATTTAGCCTTTCTAAAAATTTATTATCCACCAGTGCCCTACGAAAAGAGATGTTTAGGGGACTAGTGGCCATCACTTTCGATACAGTGGCGTGATGATCACGCACTATATTATAAATGGAAGGGTATTTAACTTTTAGAGGCTTGTCTCCTACCCATGTGTCATTCCAGAATCTCGTCTTGGTCCCATCTTTAATATCGAAAGAACCTTTAGTCAACACCTCATTTTTGATGTGCATGAGGCCTCTCAAAAAATACGAATCATTGGGTTTGGCTGTCACTTGAGTGAACGTTTTCGATCATAGGTATTTGTTCGTTAAAAGGGATTGCCACATACCTTCTGTATTAAGTAGACTAACCAACCATTTAGTCAATAAATATTTATTATGCAATTATAAGTCCAAAATACCTAGATCCCTTGGTCCTTAGGACGGCATGGATCATGTGGATGGATGAATCACCTTTTTTTTTAGGCGCGCACACGATCGGGCAGGCGCGGTGCTCCACGGTGTCGCGGCGGCTGTACGACTTCGGCGGCCACAACGGCGCATCGGACCCGGCGTTGGACGGCAACTACACGGCGACGCTGCGCAGGCAGTGCAAGCCCGGGGACGACGCCACGCTCGTCGACCTGGACCCGACCACCCCGTCCACCTTCGACGCCGACTACTACGAGCTCGTCGCCGGCAAGAGGGGCCTCCTGTCCAGCGACGCCGCGCTGCTCCGGTACCCTGCCACCCGCGACTACGTCGAGCGCCAGGCCAGAGCCGCCTCGCCCGACGAGTTCTTCGCCGACTTCGCCGAGTCCTTCGTCGCCATGAGCAGGCTTGACGTGCTCACGTACCACAGGGGCGAGATCAAACAGGTCTGCAACATGGTCAAGCCACCGTCGGACAGCCCGCCGGTTGTCGTGCCGTCCCCTCCGTCGTCCGACGCTGACGCCGCTCCCGCTAGGAGTTTCCTGTTGGCCCTCGCTCTGGCTGTGTCTCTCGTGCTCTGACTCTGACAGAAGAGTCCAACTCTGACCCTCTGCCAGGAGCACACTAGCATGGTGGTGTATTCGTCATTGTTTATTTGTGATTTGCTGGTTGTCTTTTCCCCTTGATTTGTGCTTGCCACACTTGGTTACGTACGTGGGCCTGCATGATTATGCTTTGCATGTAGATTTCTCTCGTTGTGCATTTGGGCAAAATTGTAGTCGCATAGCATTCAGAGCAGAGGCATACCGCGATACATCTAATAGGACGAGGGTGGACCGGGGACGGTGCGAACACATGATTTTTACATAACCATTGTGGATCGTCTTTATTGTGTGATGAGCGATTATCAACATACCAACACTTTGATATGTGGTTGGTTCGGTGGTTCTACTGATCCTCTGGTACAGGGTTATGTGTCAAAACGGTGTCTCTTGGCTTGTGATATGTAGGTGTGGAGTTCAGATGCGGTGGCAGCGGTCGGGAGAAGGTCAAGTAGGACGTGCCGTGCTGACGGACCGGGTGCGGTGAAGGACGAACGCTAGGCTTGGACTGACGGACCAGACGGCCGGGTGGCCAGCCGCGGTGGCTGACACTTGGGACATCGACAAGCGCAAGTGTACACGGCAGGGGACGCGTACGGGCTACGCTACTCGCGAGGAGGTTTGGTGGTTTGTTCTTAAAACCATCGGCGGGGGACGCATACGGGCATACGGGCTACGCTACTTGTGGGAGGTTTGGTGGTTTGGCCTCAAAACCATCGACGACGGTTTAGTGGTTTGCCCTCAAAACCATCGGCGGCGGGTTTCATGGGTTTGGGCCTCAAAACCCGGGCGGAGGTCCCGATACGGACGGACGATACGTGGCGGCATCGGTGAGATCGCTTCGGAGCGAGGCTACCAGTGAGGAGGCGCGGTGGCCGTTGGATTAGGAAATCTCGAGTTGGACCATAGTGCCCCTGGCTAGGTGGTTCGCTCTAGGAAATATCTAGGGCAGAAGTAGAATTGTGTAATAAGCCTATAAATAAGAGGGGACTGCCTCCACTCAGTCTCACCTCTCCTATTCTAGTGTTAGGGTTTCCCAATCTCTAGTCTTTCAGAGTGTGTGAGGTCCACTGCAAATATTGTAGTGATTTGTTCGTGAGAAGAGCGCCCCCTAGTGTGCTCGTGTCCTCTGGGCTCTTACCTTCATATGAATTTGTGTTCTTGTTGTTCTTGACTTGTTCATCCCGAGTTCTCTTTTTTCTCTATTTTTGTGGTCGTATTTCTTCGATTTTGCACCGTTTGAGTCTATTTTTCTTGCGTTGATTCAAGCTATGACATGATAGGATCAATCCCACCGAGGGTTTGAGCTATTTCCTCATGAGCTAGTAGATCGATGTGATTTTGTGTTCATGGCGATTTCTTGGATGGATTTTACCCCCTTTTCGATTTCTCCTAACTCTCTTCGAATTGGGCCATGATCCTTTGAGGATAGCCTCTCCACTGCATGAGGAACAATCCCTCCAAATCTTGTTGCAGTTGGTGTTGATTCAAGAGAGATTCGGTCAATTCTTGAAGAGGCGATTTTCGGGCGATTTCTAGATGACCCGCGGATAGTCTGTGCCCTGAACAACGGACAGTCCAGGAGTCGGGGTTTGCACGCCTGTATTCTTCATTTTGCTGAGTCAGCTTTTGTCCACTACCGCGGACAGTCTGGGACTTGAACCCCGGACAGTCCGACGGCCGAAAACCGAGCCAGTGGCCTCCGTGGCTGGGCTGTTGAGTGAACCGCGGACAGTCCGGCACTAGCACCGCGGACAGTCCGAGGGTCCTCCAGACCAGATCTGAGCTCTCGGTCTTCTTGTTTCTTCTGGGACTTTTGACCCCTGGATAGTCCGGCTCACAAGGCACGGACAGTCCGACGGTGTACTGCGTCAGCTGTACAGAGTCTGTTTCAAAAGTTGGATTTTTGGTTTTTGACCCGTGGACAGTCCGGAGTCTAAACCGCGGAAAGTCTAGGATTTTTTCTTTTAGTTTTAATGAACTGCTGAGCTTCTACTTCTTACGGACCTGACCTGCGGACAGTCCGGCCCTAGACTTGCGGACAGTCCGACGTGGACTGTATCAGAATTTATCCGTACCTGCGGGCAGTCCGGGCTCTGTACCATGGATAGTCCGTGCCTGTGCAGTAAAGCTGAGTTGAGCTGTTTCGTGCTCGTTTGTTCGAGGATCGTTCTTAGAGTTGTTCATTGGTTCTTGTGGTGACTCGCTGTGTTCCTAGGGAACATTTACCCTCTCAATAGGGTCGTGGTCGCTACCGCTTTGTGAGTTTGCTTCTTAGGGTGTTTGTTGAGTCAAGGACCTAAAAGATTCAAAAGAATTTTTGAGGCTCCCATTCACCCCCTCCTGGTCGCCTATCCGGTCCTTTAGATAGCCTACCACTGACCACTGACCCAGTGACTGAGCAAATTAGCGTTGATGGCGACACACTGGCTGTTCACAAAACTAGTAGAAGGACATGTGAATCTTAAAGTGTCATATGTTTTTCGGATGAAGGAGTTCATGCTATTCAAGTGCTTTTCTTCCATAAAGTTTGAACAACAGATTTTCTCGATCCTCTTTCTTCCTCTCTCTCGCAGTGACGTTCTGGACCCACACAACTGAGCTAGGTAAACGTACACACTGCCATGCCGCCACCACCAGCATGGAGAGAAGAGGAAGCAACAAGAGAAAGGAGAAAGGGAGATTTTTTTTCACCAGTGGCGTACATGTAGGTAGGTCCCATGTCTTACGAAGGTGGAGCTTCGATCTCTGAATCTACTGGAACACGTGGCCTCTATCCTCTCCAATTCAGTTCTGAATCCCCTTAAGTACAATGTTAAGGGAAGGGGGACTGGTGAAGTTGTACAGAGACAAAAGGAAACTAATTTTGATTTTAAAATCTGTTCAATTTTGAAACGAGCCACCGACAATTTCTGAGTGCCTAGCATTTCCCTTGAAGCAACCATTTTTGCACATTCAGCAACAAGTGAAGCCTGATGAAGATATACATACATTTTTTTTGCCAGGTACGCAGGCACACAGACAGACATACCAAAGTCAAATACTACTATACTAGCAGCTGAACAAGATAGCCTCCTCTCATCAGCTGAAAGATTATGTTGCAGTGGATCCAAATGTGTAGCAGTAGGGCATATTGTAAAGTCTGAAACACAAGACACTGCACGCACTCAAAAGGAACACGCAATTCAATCCTTTGTCCGGTGGGCAAGAATAAAGCAAGAACATGCATGGAGAAACTGCGGGAAGAGTTATCCACAGAATTATAGCAAGCGAAATTTAATCATTGGCAATAATCTGTGTGTGGCCACTACTAATGTTAGTATTAGTATACTCCTCACAAAGTCACAATTGCAAGTTCCAAGTCCTAACCCGGCCGTTTGGTTCATCCCCCTCCAGAACCTCCAGCGCTCTCTCTCTCTCTCTCTCTCTCTCTCTCTCCGTTTGTTGGGCACATGGCCTGCACGTCGTCGTCGACGGTGCCGGTGGTGGTGGTCATGTCATGCCGACCATGAACTGCGCGCATATCCAGCAAGGTCAACGCGGTTGCCACCGCTGACGAATCAATGTAACATTCTTCTTCTTCATTCCCTGCTCGATCTCTAGCTAGCACGTCCCGGCCCACGTTTCTTTGTTTTTTTAAGCAAATCATCATCCTTCCAATAATCCTTGTTCTTGTTAGCTATAAATACATCGTGTTCTGTTGTAGCTCGACATCATCGTCGCCATCCAAGCAGTAATCCATCAACCTAGCGCAGCTAGCCGCCACGCATCAGCACGCCCGCGCCATGGCCTCCTGCCTGTCATCGTCGTCGTCGTCGTCCTTGTTCCGGAGGCGGCTGGTGCTCCAGCTCGCGGTGGCAGCGACCCTGCTGATCCTAACCCTTGGCGGCAGAGCGCAGGCGCAGCTGCAGTACGACTACTACAACGGGACGTGCCCGGGGGTGGAGGCCCTGGTGCGCGAGGCGCTGTTCGCCAAGTTCGCGGACGACGTGACGCTGCCGGCGGGCCTGCTCCGCCTGCACTTCCACGACTGCTTCGCGGCCGGGTGCGACGCCACCATCATGCTCAAGTCCCACAACGGCACGGCGCAGCGCGACGCGGACCCGAACGCGACGGTGCGCGGGTACGAGGCCATCGAGGACGTGAAGGCCAAGGTGGAGGAGGCGTGCCCGCTGACCGTGTCCTGTGCCGACATCATGGCCATGGCGGCGCGCGACGCCGTCAACTTCACCAAGGGACCCGCGTACCGGGTGGAGACCGGCCGCCGCGACGGGAACGTGTCCCGGAAGGAGGACGCGGAGCGGAACCTGCCCCCCTCCGACGGCAACGTCACCGTCATGACGCAGTTCTTCGCGGCCCAGAACCTGAGCATGAAGGACATGACCGTGCTCTCGGCGGCGCACACCCTCGGCGTCGCGCACTGCTCGTCGTTCTCCACCCGGCTGTACAACTACACCGGCGCCGGCGACCAGGATCCGTCGCTGGACCCGGAGTTCGCCAAGAACCTGACGGCGGTGTGCACGCCGGAGCACATGGCCAGCGTGCAGCCGCTGGACCAGGTGTCGCCGAACACCTTCGACATGGGATACTACCAGGACGTGTACAACCACCGGACGCTGCTGAGATCGGACGCCGCGCTGATGGAAGACAGCTTTACCGCGCCCTACGTGACGCTCATGGCCACCAACGCCTCCTACGCCACCACCTTCTTCGACGACTTCGCCGTCTCCATGCTCAAAATGGGAAGGATCGCCGTGCGCACCGGCACCGACGGCGAGATCAGGGCCACATGCGCCATCTACGTCGATTGATGCTTGTTGCGTGCATGGCGACGGCATGCTCATCTCTGAGATTTTCATTCCATTCTCTCCTAGCTTCTTCCGGCTCTCGCTTTTCTTTATTTGTCATTTCAAATTCGATGCTGCACTTTCATGTCGACAAGTCCTTACATGGCATCATTACATTTTGATGAAACATCGAATTGGTTCGATGATGGTTCATTGCTGGTTGTTTGTTGTAAACAATGTGTAATTAACTTACTTATTACAGGATGACTCTTGTTCTGAATTTTTTTCACCATCATCACTATCTCTACAATCATAAATTGAACTATGAGTGTCACCCACGTCGGTTTTACGCAACTGGGCTTCCCTTATAAAAAAACCACGTGGGCTTGTCAAATAGGTTCATTCAGCCCAAAGAAACAAATCATTGTTCACCTCTGGGCCTAAAAGGTTGCTTATGGTTGGGCTGCTGGGCCTTTTACTTTAAAAGCTCTCATCGACAACATTCTCCAGGCAAATATTGGGCTTGCTCGTTCAATTCCTTTCAACAACTAAAAAAATATATTGGTGCTGATGCAAAATTCTATCTGCAAACACACCGGGCTAATACCCGAAATCGATATCCGAAGCGTGCCAGTCGATTTGACCTGTTAATCGACAAGAATGATAAATTTGAATAAAATCCGAACGAGACGACAGCGATACGCCCGGACGTCAAAGCTCAGAAAGTATTCGATAACTGTTGAACAGATCAGATGAGACGACAACGATACGCCCGGAAGTCAAAGCCTGAATCGTGCTCGGTAGACACGGAACCTGCAAGGTCGCCGGAGATCAAGTTGATGTAGCCCGTCGATTCTTGAAAGAACTCGTTGAAAAAAGAAAAGATACTTGGCGAAGTCGCCGAAAAGTAAAGTACTGGTAAAGGTAAATAAAAAGTAGATTTTTTTATTGATGCTTGGATATCCATTACAATGCCCTTCGGCATATATTTATACTCTGCTAATCGAAGAGTCCTAATTTAATACGCAAAGCTCAAATAAAGAAGAAATAAACTAATTCCTTATACGAACTCTATTTCTTTAAGGAAAAGCAATAAAACTCGTATAGGAGTTGGACTTAAACTATACTATGAAAAATTGTAAGCTCCGTGTCGCCGATCCTCTGTCCGCTCCTGTAATGATAAAGTTATCTCCTTGTCGGCACATCCCAGGCATCGGCAACAACCCTCTAGCCTTCCTGCCTATTTCACCGGCAATAGCTTTTCTGTCTCATCGGCAACGATCCTCTGTCAGTTTTTCAGCCCAATCGGCAATAATCCAGACCAACATGCCCTTCATCGGCAACCACCTATCGGCAGGTCAGAAGCAATGCTGAAGAAAAACCACCCACTTGCCGATTCAGTTTAGTCTTCCGATCCTTATTTACACATGTCAAAAAACGGTGTCAATAATTGGGCTTGCTCGTTCTAGGCTCAACTGGAGTCCATGTGGAAATTGTGCACCTCTTGAGTCTGCTTATTTGCTTTTGAGTGTGTTTCTGTCAGTAGAGAATGTAATAGGGCCGCTCATGAGTTGGCCGTTCTGAGTTATTTGTGTACCGAGGGTAATGAGTTAATCACTAACTCTATGCCCGAAAGTGTATATGTGATTGTTGCTAACGATTTGTTAGCCAATGAGTAATGAAATGATACCCGGATTCAAAAAAAGGTGTATAGCAATTCTCATGGAAGCGTTTCCCAGAGAGGATATGCCAAGAATGGCCTTTTTGTGATTCCAGGAAATATAATAACCTATATATAGGAGCCTCTCCATCATTTAGCGATGCATATATTAGTTACTTTTTTTTTGTGGTATAACCTTTTTCATTTAGGAGCACAATTTTATCATTTGCATCGATCCACCAGCTAGCCTGCTTGTCATTTGTTAACAACTCAGGAATCTTGCGGCCCCACGAAAACGCGCAATCCCATTCTTGGAGTTACTCTCTCTGTCTAGTATTGTATTAAGTTAAAAGTTTTAAACTTTAACTGAATTCTAAGAAAAAAACCGTTAACGTTTATGGTATAATATTATTATCATTATTAGATTTACTATAAAATACATTTTTATAAGATGTTCATCTTACTTTTTATATAGATGCTGTTTTTCCAATAAAGTTGGTTAAACTTACATGGAATTGATTTATTTAGACGGAGTGAGGTGATAGAGTTTAGGGTGTGTCGGTGACTTTACTCAATATGAAGCGTTGGTCAGTACCTCTGTTCGTTGCAGTGCAAAGGTATGCAAGCTTTGCGGATTGATTGAAAGGCAAAGCAAAGGGGTAGCACATGGCGTCTCGAAAGTAAGTAGTAACCACTCCCACATGCACATAAACAAATTCAGAGGCAGGAAGGCCGGGAGGCAGCAGGTGTGCTATGCGACGCGTTGTTCGAGTAGGAGCACAATTTTCTCATTTGCATCGATCCACCAGCTAGCCTGCTTGTCATTTGTTAACAACTCAGGAATCTTGCGGCCCCAGGAAAACGCGCAATCCCATTCCCCAGCGTCTCAGTTTCGAACAGATGGAGTCACTGTAAGGAAGCCAATGCCGCGCTGGCGCTGCCAATGTACAGCATGGCAAATACTTAGTATTGATTTGCAGTCCACTATCTCAGATAATCTATACAGTATCCAACTATTAAAACATAGACGTGATCTAATTACTTTGCTCATAATTTTTTCTTGGAGATCATACATACATCAGCTAGTGAAAATTTATTCTCTCCTTCTCTTTCTCTTTTACGAGGACGCCCCCTCCGTCCCTCTCGCTCTCGCATGCTAACTACACCGTACTTTTGATTTAGAGGATTTTTATCACTAATTAGTATTTATTATTGATTTGGAGGATTTTATCACTACTCTCTCTGTTCTAAATTATAAGGTATTGTAAATTTTAGAAGGAAAGAAACATTTTTATGCACCTCTATATGTAAAAACTATGATGTAGTTATGATTACGAAGACATAAAACATTTTCAAGGAGTTAATACGCAGGAATGTGGTGGTTGGTATCAACTAATACAAGAATATATATATGTATATGTATGACTAACCAAAGTTGAATGTGTCAAACTGTCAATAGATATATGCCCTGATGAAGTGGGCTGGGCGACCGGGATGATGCACGATAGGTGCTTTACCCGTTGCCAAACTACCAAACGGCAATGTAAAGCAACATCATACACCAATGCTTAGAATAAGAAGAATAGTTTGTAAGTAATTAAGCTTCCCTTCCTAGTGTGTGGAATCCATGAACACACAGCTTAGTATAGTTTGCCGAACTTTTCGGCCTCCAAGAGAGTCGCCAAACTAACGTGCAGACCTACCTGTAAACAATCATCTATGCCTAGCCAAGAGCCAACCGACGACCGATGGATTACAATATGCATATACTACTATATCTATGTAAACTGTTTGGTTCACATTAGTATGATGCATCTGGACATGGACATCCATCCATCCCTCTTCTTTGCAAGCCAAGCAAGGAGAAGAAGAACATTGCGTGCCCAATTCACAACTTTTTTGCAATAATATATGGCGGCAGGAAGCAACATACACGAGGGTAGTTGAAGCTGAGGTTGAGACCCAACAGCTAGCGGCTGCAAGGTCAAAAGAACTGCCGCGTCGCGCGCGTCTGTCTGTCTGTCCGGTCACCAACCCGGGCCGTCAACCATGGCGATGTGTCTGTCAGTCAGTGAGGCTCCATCAGGCGTAGGCTCTGACGACGACGACCGCCACCTTCCGTTGCATGCCGCGTCCCCAAATTTGCTCCATCTATATAAGCCAGGCCACCCAGTGTGCAGGAGCCATCAGTCCATTAACACAAGCTTCAGCCTTCAGTTCTCTCTACTGCATTGCACAGCTCAGGCCGTTAGCTGCCTCGAGCCAGCCAGTCAGATCCGCATCAGGAAGCTAACAACCAAGAAGAAGATCTCACCAGAGAGATAATGGCAATGGCCAAGGCCGCCATCCTCGCCGTCATGGCCGCTCTGGCGGTGCAGCTCGCCGCAGCGGCGGACCACCCCGTGGGAGGCGACGGCTCCTGGGACGCCAGCGGCAAGGGCTACGACGCCTGGTCCGCCAAGCAGACGTTCCAGCAGGGCGACACCTTGTGTAAGAAAACAAAACACCTTCCTGCATTTGTCAGTTGTCATTTGCCAAGCAGTACAGAACTGACGCTCCTGCTCTTTCTCTCGCGCTGGATCTGCTCGCAGCGTTCAAGTTCGCGTCGTCGCACGACGTCACGGAGGTGACCAAGGCCGGCTACGACGCCTGCTCCGGCGCCAACGCCGTCAAGTCCTACACCGGCGGCAGCGCCACCGTGAAGCTCTCCGCGCCAGGCAAGCGCTACTTCATCTGCAGCGTGCCCGGCCACTGCTCCGCGGGCATGAAGCTCCAGGTCACCGTCGCCGCCGCCGCGGTCACCGCGCCGGCCCCCGCCAAGACGACCAAGCCCCACCACAAGAGGAGCGCCGCCCCGACCCCGGCACCGGCGCCGGCTCCTGACGCCGCCGCCGGGTCGTCCACCGACGAGCTGCCCAACGTGTCCACGCCCGCCGCCGCGCCCAAGTCGTCCTCAGGCACCGCCACGCTCGCAGGCAAGGCTGTCGTGGGGCTCGCCGTCGCCGTGGCCGCCTTGGCCATGTGAGCTAGAGCGAGTCGTGACGTGCATGATTTTTGCAGATAAATTATGAATCTATACAGCCATTCATTATTGCATTGTGCGGCGCACCGACGGTTGCTGCGCTGACAAGTTTGCCCCTCCCCATTTTTTTTTCTTTTTTCTTTTGCCTTTTTGATTCGGAGTATTATATGTACTACTGTAGTACATTAGTGTATACAATCGATGTATTTGTTGTCCCTGTTGATGGAATAAATTTATCATTATTCTTGCGACACTTGGTATTTGCCAATTTCGTGATCAGCGACCTGTAATTTTAACAGGTCTGAATGATATGTGTGCTCAGATGGAGCGCTTAAATGATTAAACATTTCTCTAACAGTGGGTGTGATAACCGGCTCAATCACAGAGTGTATAGATAGCGTGCATGCACATGCACATGCACATGCTGTGATGTGATGTGTGTGCAAATGTGTAGGGGAAATAGACTAAGATAATAAATACAGTTGTTAAAATGGCACGAGCATCAGATCCCTGTTCGTTTGATCGTTTCAGCGCTTTCGGATAGTATTTTTTCTCTCGCAATATCAAATGGGTTGTTGTTTTAGTTTTGTGTATGTGGAGTCAAACATTTCCTTGGTTGACCGTCCCGTCCCGCCCGGCGGTGGTCAATTTTGTTTTCGTGGCAGGCCAAACAAGCTGTCCAGCCTCACCCAGCCAGCAGCTGGCCATCAAATCTGCAGCTAATTGGTTGCGGTGGTCAACATACATGGCAGTCACCAGCACAGGCAGACGTTCCATATCCCAGACCGTTCCATATCTCCGGCCTCCGGCGTCCGCGTACACAGCGTGCAAGCAGCGCCTGCTCCGGCACCAACCCCGTCAAGTCCTACAGCGGTACGGTGGCGCCACCACCGTCAAGGTCGCCCGCGCCGCTACTCAGTCCGCAGCGTACGTGCGCCGCCGGCATGAAGGCACCAGAGGAGAGCGTCGTCCCCACCCCGGCCCTACCATGGCAGCACCGGAGCCTTCTTCGTGCCGTCGTCCACCGACGAGATGCCTGTCTGTCTCCACGCCCACGGGCACGGCTGCGCCGAGATCGTCTTCTGTGATGCGGCGAGCATTCGCGTACGTGTTCGAGGCTAATGTTGGCTAGCTTGACACCTGCCGTCAGGATGGCCTTGGCAGCCATGTTCTATGGTTTTGCAGATGATTCTTCTGCATTTTTAGCCATGCCCTTCTCTTCTCTCTCTCTCTTTTTTTTTTCCTCTGTTTGCCTTGTGCTCCCATGTAAGCATGTACTACAGGGTCCCTTGCTGTACGCATTTTTGTGGTTCACTGCTGCTGGAACAAATCTATCCTCACCCTTTCAACGTTAATTGGGTACATTGCCGAGTTCAGAGAAGCAGAGCTCGGCTAGTCCAAACACAAAACCGCATGCGCCGCCTGTAGTTTAGTAGGCCAAACCAAACACCCCCTAAATAACGAAAGGAGCTCATTTTTGTAGTACATACAAGTGCTGCTGAGATCTTTTAGGTAAATGAAACTGCAAAACTCATGCCACTGCGTTCTTAACTTTTCAGTAGAGAAAACAAATCGGTGTGATTGAGTGGTCTGTAGTAAAACTCTGTACGTGGATGTTGAAACATCACTCTGCACAATTCTTCAAAACTACCTCTGCTATTAAGAAGATCACTGGGTACTTGTACCAAAGTACTCCTCCTACTCTAATCTTGTACAGTATAGCAGAATATATTTCTGGACAGTTGTTCTCTTGTTTGTTTTGTTGCAAGTGGAGGCGCTAGAGATCATATATTAGAGAAGCACTGCTGGCATGTGTGCTTGGTAGGGTAGATGCAGAGTAGTGGTTAGATCTGCGGAGCCGTGGAGGAGCCCAGGTGGTCAACAACAAGTCAAGGCCATGGACGCATGCATCTGTTGCTGTACTCTCTCCATGAGACCATGACCGTACCAGACTCCATGATCAATTCATGTCAATCCAGCCGACATGCAGGTGTGAGAAGCAGTGATTCCTTGAATTTCGCCGAGAAACACTACAGATTTCTCAGCAAAGAATGCAGAGCCTGCATGTACAGTGTAACAAACTGTAAAGAACAGCAGAGATTTTTGGAGAAGAGAGGCACTCGCAGACTGATTTCGTGAGATCCTGATGGTGATAATGGAAATTCAACAAAAAATTGCAACTGAATTATAGGACGAACTGAACAAACAGGTATACATCAACTGCAGCTGCAGCCTCTAACAAATCCACCTCTCCCACACTCTCTCTCCCTGTGCAGCAAGCAGCTCTTGCCCTCGGCATCGAGGATGAGTCAAGACGCCGTCGGGCTGGGCGCCTCTGGGGCGGCCGGCGGCGCTTCAGGCGAGGACGGCAACGCAGGTGGTGCTGGAGGCGGCGGCAGAAGGTCCGGCGGTGGCGACGCGATCTCTGCCACCGGCGGCGGCGGTGACGGGAATGCCGGCGGGGGCGGCACGACTGGTGCCGGCGGCGGCAGCTGCTGCTGGGGAGGTGGTAGCACGGGCACGGGCATGGGCGACGGCGGGGGCTGCAGAGGCGTCTCGGGCAGCACAGGCGTCGGCTGCGAGGGCGGCGGCGGCCAGGCGGCGGCGTCAGCAGGGGATGGAAAGGTGGGATTTTGCGCGGGCGTGGGGCGTGGGTGGGCGGCCGTGGCGGCGGCGGCGGCGGAGGCGGGCGGCTGCTGCGCGGCGGGGTCGGTGTCGGGCAGGACCGGCTGGCACGCGTCTGCGGCGGCGCACGCGGACGAGGCGGGGGTGGAGCTGGACTTGGCGGCAGCGGCGCGGTGGAGCACGGCGCGGAAGGCGAGGACGACGCCGACGATGGCGAGGGCGGCCAGGAGGGCCAGGAAGATCTTGGTGGCCTTGCCCACGTAGCAGCCGCCCCGCATGGCCACTGCTGCTCTGCTCTAGAGCTTCTGTTTCTCGTGGCCTCGGTGGTGGTTGACTGGTGAGTGCTCTAAGTCTCAGCAGTGGAGTGGAGTTACTCGTCGCGGCCGCCGGCTGGTGGTGAGCAACTGTGCGGCCCAGATGGAATTGGTTCACACACACACTGTGGCAACAGAGGCCCTTGGTCGGCCGTCGCCATTAACGCTTGACACCTGCCATGGTGGATTGCCCTTGTGGAATGCTCCTTCGAGAGAGGCACCGCAGTAAATGAGCACTGAAAAAAGGACGAAATGCAGGAATTAATAAATGATTACTACTTAGCACAACAAAAACAACAGTACTCCTCGTCCATTGCACATCATTATCCCTGAATTTGGTTGTTTTGTTAGCACTACTAGAACTTTTTTTAACACAAGCTATGCGAGATCTGATAATAGGCAGCAAAGTCATGACACTCCCTACTGTATTCTCGATGACGACGTGGCAGTGCAATTGTATGTATAATTAATTTTCTCTACGGGAAAGAATGAACAGACGGTTCTTTACCTACGATACTTTATCGTACTTATAAACAATATTTAGACCATTCTCAAATCTTTTCAAAGACATCAGTATGTTTCAGATGTTTAATTTAAAGAAATTTGTTGGTCATGTCAACACGCCAGCACGGTATCACCTAAAACCACTCTAAAAACGAGTTGATGATGAAAACAAAGGGCCTTTATACACGAGTATTGAAAAGGTGGTTTTGTATAGCTGAGGGTGAGAGTTGTTCTATAATCTTTTTGTGCTCCTATGTAAGCCATTACTCCCTTTGGATTTGGGCAAGACCATGTAGTCGTCTACCGAAACAAATAGGGGTCCAAATTAAAAATGTTGTCCAAATTATATACCACTTAACATTTTCCAATAAAAGTTTATTCCGTGTATATAATTATTCCTGCAGCATAAATCAACTTGGTATGGATTTCAACATCATAAACATATAGGAAACAAAAAAAGGTTCATGTAAGTTTGAAGTTCTATTTGTCTTCACCTCACTAACGAATAAATGATACATACATTATTTAGACATTTTTCAAAACTTTGAAGGAAGAACCAGTAAATTCGAAATATGTATTTAGAGAAACGGCTGGCCATGTCACACGTTAAAATGACACCTAAAAGCTGTAAATTTGAGTGAACGTCAAAAGGTGAAGGGCTTTTACAGCTTACTAGCAGAAATGCACGTGCGGCCCGCACGTGCCTATAAAAATTACATCTTCATACATCAATTTATATACAATGTCAATCTTGCAAACTTGAACCTAATTAATTACAACAAAGTACAATGTTTGGTATATATGTATGTACTTATATGGCAATTAGGACATATGTGGCTGCAATTTCTGTTTCAATGATCACCCTTTGGGGACATTGTATTCTAGTTACATATATAATGATAAAAAGTATATGATTCCTACAAGAAAAGTATATGTTAAAATTATTATATCACTTATGAACAAGGTAGTCTTTGGTTAGATTTGTACACTACCCATTAATCCTATTTAGACTCGTATGGATTTGGGTATATAGCTAGGTTCAAGTTACCCTACCATCATTTCCCCTAGTGACAAGGCAAGTGCGGTATGCACGTGCCCATTCAAAGTTCAGTAGGAATTATAGTGAAAATTTCAAAAAAAAAAGATAATAATGCACATCTGAGAGAATTCATATAAGAGACAACAAGAATGCTGATGTAACAAAAATATGCATTTACTGTGGGAGTTGACTCCTTAATTTGTGTAATAGATGACAAGAAATTCAGGTAGAAATGGTTGCTAATGCTAAGCACGAACACCATATTTACATTCATATAAATATCCATTTTAAGTCTAAAGGGATAACTTTATTTCACGGGAACTATCCTTTACATTATGGTACGCATCAAAATTTCATTTGAGTAACAGCATGTGCATACCTGTGATCATTAGTGCAAATTTTTCTTTCAAGATTTCAATTCTTCTCCTACCTCTCCTAGTTGGCTCCAGAACACAACGATGGTGTCATGGATGCTACACTTATCACTACTGGATCCGACTTCTTTGTCGAGCGCCGCCTGCACTCGGCAAAGGAACCTTTGCTGTCGGCAAACTCTTTACCGAGTGCGGCTCTCGGCAAAGAGCTCTCGACAAAGAAGTGGTCGGCAGAGACGGATTTACCGAGTGCCACCTGGCAGGCACTCGGCAAAGGCTTTGCCGAGCGCCAAGCCAGCACTCGGCAAAGGTAATGGGCGCCATCAACCTGACGACAACCTTTGCCGAGAGCCGATGTGGCTGGCACTCGGCGAAGGAGAATTTTTTTTAAAAAAATTATTTGTCGAGTGCCATGGGGGCGCTCGGCAAAGATTTTATTTTATTTAAAAAAATCCTTTGCTGAGTGCCAAGACAGGCGCTCGGCAAATATTTTACTTTTTTTTAAAAAATCCTTTGCCGAGTGCTGGCTCTCGGCAAACGTTTGGTCACTTTGCCGAGTGCCACCCCAGCACTCGGCAAAGCTGGGCTCTGCTGGGAAAAATGCCCAACCTTGCCGAGAGCTGGCACTCGGCAAAGTTGGAGAATTTTTTTGGTTTTTTTCTGTTTTCTTCTATTTCAGACATGCAATTTCACATATATTCACGATAATAGACTAGAATATCACATAAAAATCACATTTCATTAGAACTATGACGTCTCAACACGAATTCATACATAAAGGTCCTCAAATTCATCTGTTACATCGATACAAGTTCATAACATGTCCAAAAGAGCGACAAGTTCATCGATATAAGTCCACAAGCGGACAGTAGAGGTACCTAGCTTGTCCCGGCGTCCCTAGAGGCCCCAGAGCCCCCATCTTGCTCCCACAGAGACCACCCTGACCGCGACGCCGACTGGAACGTCCAGTAGGACGGCGGAAGCAGAGGGCCGTTTGCAGGCCCGGAGTGCCCCTGCTGCGTCGGTGGAGGAGGAGCGGTACCTGGCCACGTGAACGTGGGGTGAGCCAGCCACCTGTGCGATGGAGAAGGGCCCAGTGGAGGGCTGGCATTTGCAGGAGTCGGGTTCGAACCCGCCGACTATTCCTGCACAAAGGCCAAGTGATCTCATTAGTACCTGCAGGATGGCCGCACAAGCTAAAGCAACAGGCAATATACTCACCGGAGTCCCTATAGGAGTAGGCACAGGAATAGGTGGTGGAGCGAAGATCAAGGCAGGGAGCTTGGCCTGCTGCACTCCCGGGATCTGAAGGGTCCAAAAGTAGCCGGCAAAGTCCTGCATCTGATGCTGGTAGTGCTGCGTGATAGTCGCCAGCTGCCGCTGATGGGCCACCGTCTGGGCCTCCTGGTTCGCCTGCAACTGTGCGATCTGGGCCTGCAATATTACACCCGCAAGATTGATGGTATGTGAAGGCAAGATACATGTGTGAAACAAGTGAACGACGAATAAAACTGCACTTACCTAAAATGCCGAGAATATCTGCGTGTTTCTCGACTGTCGAGGAGCTATGGGGATGTCAGAGGAGCTCCTGGTCCCGTCTCGTCGAATCTGGCTCAGCGTGGGTACAGAGGATGACTCGATGGCATTGTTGTCCACCCAGTACCGGTCGTGCTGCTTCTCTCCTTCCAACCTCATCAAGAGGTCTGTGTCCAGGGGATCGGTGGCGAGATCGAACATCTCCCCATGGCGCTGGCGAAACGCGGAGGTGTACGTGGCAAGCTTGGGGTAGACGCTCGCGTTGGTGTAAGCGTCCGGCCCATCCAGCGGGTCATAGACGTTGTCTGCCGCTGTCGCTTTGCTCTTGTGAGCAAGGGCGTACCCCGTGAACTTGTTGATGACCTGCCCACCATGCGACTGGGTTTGTGAGAAAAACACAAACAAGGTTACAAGTAATGAAAATTGAGCACTAGAATAAATAGATCAACAGAAGCGTACCCATCTTTTGATGAACAATAGAAGGGACTGGTTCCCTTGGTGGTGTGGTGCCCCTCGCATCTGTAGGCGGCACTCCTGATGTTCTCTACACCTCTAGTACACCGCGTCCGTAGTCCACTCACGCACAATGGCCGCCCAGCAGTCCCGGTACGTGTTGCACCACTCCGGACACATCTGCATGACATCAAGTATTTGACATGCCAGAAGATGAATTGAATGTTTCACGAAAGAAGTCAGAATGAATGTTTCCTACTTAATTACCTGCATGTATTGTGCCTCGGTGAGGTCGATCTCCCTCTATAGTAGCATCTCCCTGACTTGTGGCTTCTTCACCACCTGGCCAAGCACGTCGGCGTAGTAGGTGATGATGCACTGGAGATGCGCCTCGTGGTACAGGTCCTTGAGACGATCTTTGTAGACCGCCTCCTGCACTCGCGCCACATGCTGCTCTCTCCCCTCCTCGCACGTGAAGAAGTCCTGCACACAGAACTCACACAGAACTCATCATTGTTTCAAGAACGTCCAACGAATGCGTAGTATTAAGAAATGCGGTACGATGAAAACACTCACCTAGAACTCCCTCTTGATCTTCACCGCAAAGGTTTCGCCGTTGGAGTCCGTGACGCTGGAGAAGTGCTCCCACCTCATGGGCGCCTGTACCTCACCCTTGTGGGTGACCAAGCCAGGGTAGTACTCCCTAATCAGCAGGCCCTAGATGCCATTGATATGGCATGAACCGCTCCCTCCACTCACAAATGTCCAGCTACTGCACGAGTTATTAATAACAATTGTTAGTCTGCAGTTCAATTTTCAACATGTCATATGAGCAAGTAGTGAAATCAACAATGGATACTTACATCTCACCCACTGGTCGAATCACCGGGCGGCGGGAAGGGAGCGACCGTGGGTCAGGGAGCGACTAGGGCCCGCGCTGGTAGGTCTTGCTCGAACCTGAGGAAGCTGTCTCACCTAGTGTCAGCTCACCCCCGTCGTCATCGTTGTCGTCATCGTCGTCGCCACAGCCACCGCCGTCACCACCGCCACCGCCGTCACCGGTCATCGTCGCCGTCGTCCCCCCTTGCGGGGCCTCCTGGAACTGCAGCCTCCTCATCGATGTGCGATGTCCGCTGGGGGCATCCCCCTACTGGTTGACGGCTCCACCAACACCTCCTCCTCCTCATCGTCGTCGACGATTGCCTGCTCCTCGTTGCGGATCTGGTACTGTGAGCGGACCTTTCGTTGCGGCCGCTGCCGCCTTTCGCCTGGCATTTTGTCGAGTGCCTACAATGACAAAGATTCAATAATTAGCATAAATAAATGACAAGTACTTGTAAAAAAACATAATTACAAGGTAATAATAATAATATAATATTACATGAATTAGAAATTATCTCCGCGAACGGCAATATGGCTGGCGTGTAGTCGTCATCACAATTGTCGTCATCACTGTCAATATTGTCGAGCTCTCTTAAGTATCGGGCATCATCTGCATCATCATCATCTCCATCGTCATCATCATCTACATCGTCCTCAACAACTCCATCGCGCTCCATCTGCCATCGCTCAAGGATTCGTAAGTCCTTAGCATCCTGCACCTCATCACCCTTGTCCTCATCGATGTTGTTGTCTACTTCCATGCCCATCAGTAAAAGAATGTCTATCTCCAAACTCCCTTCTAGCCCCTCAGGTTGATAGAACTCATCTGTCTTTGGGTCAAAGTTGTAATCATCATCGTTTGGGACAGCTTTACCGCACGGCGATACCAAGTGCACAAGGCTCCAACCCGCAAGCTTCTCGTCTTTTTGGCACGCCCATGGGAGGTAATAAACTTGCGTGGCGTCTCGATTAGCCACAATATAGACATCGTCTCCTTTATAGTTGGAATCCTATCGAATTTTGACTTGTCCAATCTTAAGGTATTTTTTCGTGACATCAGGATCGAGCCAATGACATTTGAATATCACTGGCTTAAAAGCTTTAGCACCCAAAAATTTGAGCTCATATATCTCTTTGACTATGCCATAATAGTCCTTCTCATCCATGTCAGGCGTACGAACTCCGTAGCACGTGGTTTTTAGGTTGGGCCCACTCTCCTCGTAGCTTCTCGTGCGAAAGCGATAGGCATTCACATCATAAACAGTGAATGACTTGACCCTACGGGAGAAGCCACCGCCCACATGTTTCAATTCATCACTTATTTCTGCATCCAACTGGGCCTGCAAGGTCAGGACAGGTAGATTGTTATATTACTCGCTCCTAGGAGCAAAGTGGAATCTCAAAGTCGGAATGAGGTTACTTGGATGTTACCTTTGTACAGAACCAGGAAATGAAATCGGGCACACCATGTTTAAGAAGATGGTCTTCTTCTTGCTCGGTAGGAGCCCTATTGCCTCTCAAGTGTTCATTAATATATTCCCTGAAAAAACAAGAGACAAGGGGATTGGATCGATAGGTGGAGGATAGTGATGGCGTATGTAACAAGCTTATTGAGAACTTACTTCTGATAAGCAATGCATTCATCAAGGTTCAGCAACAAGTAGCTCATGATAGTGCGCCACTCATCATGGGTCAATTTCTTATTGGTACCTGCGCTTCCTCTTCCGAGATCCCTTGGAAAAGGCTGAGGTTCGATGAGTTCTCGTCGGCGTTATAACGAGGGGTTGGATTGTGCACGCTAGGAAGTTTCTCAGTATAGTACGCCTATGTGAAGGTCGACACCTCCTCCAGAATGAATGCCTCTGCCATGGAAGCCTCAATTTTGGCTTTATTTCTACACTTTTTCTGAAGAAGCTTTAGACACATCTCGATTGGATAGCACCAACGAGCCTGCACGGGCCCCCCAACCGTGCCTCGTGTGGTAGGTGTAAAATCAGATGCTGCATCGACAGGAAGAAGCTGGGTGGAAATATCATCTCCAACTTGCAGAGCAACAGAGGTGCAGCCTTCTCCAGGTCAAGACAAACGTCCCGAGATAACTCCTTGGCACAAAGCTGGCGGAAGAAAAGGCTCAACTCTGCCAGGACGCGCCACACTAGCTTAGGGAGGTATCCTTGGGTCATTGCAGGAAGGATCCACTCAATCCATATGTGGAAGTCATGACTCTTCATCCCTAAGACTTTTATAGTCTCCAAGTTCACTCTCCTACTTAGATTCGCCGCATACCCATTAGGGAAATGTAGCATCTTGATCCACTATAGTACTTCCTTCCTATCTGGCCTTTTCAGGATGTAATCGGCCGGACCCTTTTTCCATTTCTTGCCTGGCGCAGGGGTCTTCATCACTAGCTTTGGTCTATCACAAATCCTTTCCACGTCCAGTCTAGCCTTAACGTTGTCCTTTGACTTCTTACCAATGTCCATGAATGTTGCCCAGAGTGCCTCGGTGATATTCTTTTCTGTGTGCATTACATTGATGTTGTATGGAAGAAGGTCCTTGAAGTACGGTAGCCTAGTCAAGCCCGATATATGAGTCCACATGTGGTTGTTACCATATCCAATAAAACCACCGTTATTTTTATCAATTTGGAGAGCCTCTATCTCGGCAAGGACGTTGGCAGGGCTCTTAACCTGAGGAATGGGGTCAGTGACTTGAACACCTTTCGTGAAGTGCTTTTCATCTTGTCTCAATTCATGGTTCTCAGGTAGGAATTGCTAATGTTTGTCAAAAGAAGAATACTTGCCACCCTTGGCCAGCTAGATGAACATCACATCTGCCTTGCATGTTGGGCAAGGAAACTTCCCGTGAACATACCACGCGAGGAATAAGCCATACACCAAGAAGTCATGCATTGAATACTGGTACCGCACATGCATTGTGAAGTTCCTCTTTGTAGCTCGGTCGTACATCAGTACCCTCTCTTCCCAAGCATGTTGCAATTCATTCCACACTAGCTGCATGAATACACCCATATTGTTGCTCGGGTGTCCAGGTATTATCAATGTTAAGAACACATTCCTGGGTTCAAACATGACGCCGGGGGGAAGATTGAGGGGGATCATGAACACTGGCCAACAAGTGTACGGGGCCGCCATCATTCCAAATGGGTGGAACCCATCTGTTGCCAGCACTACGCGTATATTCCGAGCCTCCATAGCCTTGCTAGGATTCATGTCATCGAAGTGCTTCCATGCATCACCATCCGCTGGGTGTACCATCTTGTCACTGTATATTTTGCCATTCTTGTGCCACATCATCTGTTTCGCGGACTCCTCTGTCAAGTACAGCCGTTGGAGCCTCTATAGGAAAGGAAGGTGCCGTATGACCATCTCGGGGATCTTAGACCATTTCTTCTTGCCATCACTGCCTTCTACCTCCACAAACCTAGAGGCTTTGCACTTTGGATAGTGTGTTGCTGTCTCGTGGTCTCCCCTGAATAGGACGCACCCCTTCGGACAAGCTTGGATCCCCTCATACGGCATCTTAAGTGCACGAAGGAGCCTCTATGACTCGTACGTGTTCTTCGGTAGGGTGTGAGGATCCTGAAGCAGTTTGCCAACAATTGTCAACACGAGATCGAAGCCCTCCGACTAATGCCCAGTTGCGACTTCAATGATATTAGGCGTGAAATGGCATCTAGTTGCGAAACCATTGTCTTCTCGTGAAGGGGCTTCTGTGCCGCCTCCATCATGGTGTAGAACGCCTTTGTGGTTTCCTCTAGATCTTCATCCACCTCCATTCCTTCAACGAATCGTGCATCATGAAAGTCTGCCATCACGTCTGCCATCCCGGCATCTGCATCATACTCCTCGAGGAGGGGTCTCACCACCTCCTCCCTAATACGATGGTTCTCACCATGGTGGATCCAGCGGGTATAGTTTGGAACAAATTCATTATTGTGAATATCTACTCCCACCTAACGCTTTCGTTTCTTTTTCTTGTTCTTACACTTGCTGCAGAGACACGACATCCGACTCGACCCTTTAGCAGTTGGGCCAAATGCATGCTCCAGGAAAGCATTGGTCCCCCTAACCCATTCCAAGCTCTTACTTGCGAAGCCCGTGTACATCCACTCACGGTCAGTCATCCTCTGTCATGCGCCAATGTAAGCGAGTAATAAAATCAGCATTTGCATCTACAAGGCATTTCTACCATCTAATAGGTGAAGGATAGGTCCTAATTCCACCCGAGGATGCGTAGATGAAGTTAGCTTCCATGCTCCGCTCCCGTCCAAGACGGAATTTCGGCAGCACCTCCCCGCTGTTCTCCCGATACACGTCCCGGCGGGAAGAGTGTGCATCCGGAGAACAACGGGGAGGTGCTACCGAAACTCCGACTCAGACGGGAGTGAAACATGGAAAATAACTCATCTACGCATCCGTGGGCTGTCTAAAAAACATGGAGAATCCGAAAGAGATACCGTCGCAGATATGCACTGATCCGCATACCAATGACCATGTATCCCTTTCGGACGGAAGACGCCTAACTCGGTTACGCGATCTACGTACGACAACAGTAAGGAAGAGAGGTGATTTATACCTAGGGTGGCGGTGCAGAGGCGAGTCGGTGCACAAACACGATCAGGGTCACCGAGGTGCTCCGGGTCCCCTCCGACACGTCCTGCCTCTACAAAACAAGAAACACATCACTATTAGTTGAAAAATTCGGCAGAACCTCCCCTGCTCAGGGAGGTTTCCATAACCTGCAAGAAAAGCCGGCACGAAGGTCGACGTCCACATTTGGGGCACGATGGCCCACCACATCCAAAAACCCGGCACGAAGGCCGTCAACGACACATAAACGGCGCGATGGCCGACACCCGGAGCCTTTACCTTCTCGTCCGACGACGCATGTGGAGATGTCTAGGTTTTAGGTACCCGACATCATAACTTTCTCGAAACTTTCTTAATTTTTTACCACAGCCTCCACATGCGATGACAACACGCCTCGACACATTTAGTCATTTTCAGACTTCGTTTGGATTTTATATAATTTAAAAACACTTTTCCCGCACGTAACTCATCATATTACGACACCAACATGGTCGCAACTTCATGCGAGGTCCTGGATATGGCCTCAACATACTTCGAACATCATGAATACCATTTTTTGAATGACCAAATTCTATTATTTCATGTACCTATAGTTCAAATTTGGAGTTGTTAGAAAAATTCAAAGAAACAAAAAAAATTAAAAAATATAGCACAAAAAGTTAAAATTGTCCCAACTTTTGAAGTTAAGATGTATTTACTGTATCAAGGCCCCACAAAAAACTGGGAAGAAAAAACAAAAAAATTATGCTTTGCCGAGTGCCAACGGCGGCACTCGGCAAAGAGGCCTTTGCCGAGTGCTGGCCGACGTGGCACTCGGCAAAGGCTGTCGCCCTGGCCGGCCCTAAGCCCACCACGCTGCAGGCCTTTGCCGAGTGCCTGGCACTCGGCAAAGGTGGCTCCTTGTCGAGTGCCTACCGGCAGGGCACTCGGCAAAGGGGACGGCCATGGATGCCGTTTGTCCAGGCCCCACTTTGCCAATTGCCCCTCTTTGCCGAGTGCAAGGCTTTCAGCAAAGAGCCCATTTGCCGAGTGCTTCGCTTTGCCGAGTGCCAGACACTCGGCAAAGAAATCTTTGCCGAGTGCGGGTCTGGCACTCGGCAAATAGCCTCTTTGCCGAGTGCCCTTGTTTTACCATCCGGCAAAGTTTGCGGCACTCGTCAACGTCCCCATTTCCTGTAGTGTATTTTCCTTTGAGAGCCATGGTCGACGACGCATCCTGTACACCAGAGAGTAAATAAAATTGATAGTCCTCCGAACAGCTCCATATAATATAAGCCAACAAAAGTGTCTTCAGATTTGTTTTTTTATGACCTCTAACACAAATGCAGTCTTTGGTTCGTGAACTCTAATTTCAAAATGTAGCTGTTTGTTCCACCTTATAGCTTTTGACCAGAAGACAAACATAAGATGAAACCAAAAGTAATCCAAGTAAATATTCTAGCCTGGCAGTATCAAGATGGATTGTCCATGACGGCATGATAAGTTGAGTTCACTGGAAATCCATAAAAGGGACTCTTTGCAATATAGTGAGATCACATATTTGGATTAATGCATATATGGCTATCCTTTCTTCAAAGCAACATGTGTGGCTAAGAGGTACTGAAGTAAATAAATAAAGCTAGAAGGTTCACCTCTGCTTTTGCTCGAAAAGTCGAAAGGATGCCTCAAGAAACTTAGCTTCTTTCTTCAGTCTTCTTGTCATTTCGAAATCAGAGGGGGATCATCCTAACCAGAGTTGGAACTGGAAACATGTATTCTTGGAACAAAATTTCTAACTTAACCAAAGCTTTTTCGACACTTTAAAGTGAATGCAACGATTAAAACCAATTTCGTCAACAGTTCAACTGAAGATAGCATATATTTAGAGGCAACAATCATCATTTCATTAACTTCAAATAAGCACACGCCTATGCTAAAAAAGATTTAATTGCACATGATGTCCATCCACCATGTATGCAGTTGTCCATCCTTTCACTCAAGTAGATCTTTCAATACACCTAAGAGCATGTAGAATTGCCACCTCTTGAACACCACAGTAGTGCCACCTCGACCACATATATGCCTCAGGTCAAAAGCAAGTCTTGCAGCCTCCTCCTTCCTGGTTCTTCTTCTTCCTCTCTTCCTTGAGAGACAATAAGTTTTTCCTCTGAAAATCATAATGTCCAACTTTTAAACAAATATTTGACAAGGGCGTTGCCTGCATCACAGAGGCCAGAGGAAAAATAGTTGTGGGAAAAGCTCAAGTGCACGTTGTTACAGAAAGATCAGTAACATCACATTTCACTACAGTATTTGGTAGTGCAACTCATCTTTTTTTGAGATAAAATCAGTCACACCTATGATTGGTATGGATTGCATCAGTTAAATTGTTGTTTGGACACAAAAACTGTGTGCCCACTGACCAACAAACGTAAGAAGCAGAGAAAGTTTGGGAGATGCAAACTTACAAAGATGTACGCTCCATTGCACAAACTTTGGTCCATACACGGTTGTGACTTGCATACAATTGGAGGCTAAATCACATGGTGAATGTACCAATAGTTAGTTCATTCAACAATGATGCAAAAACATTGTATTTGGAATGAGCAAATAATAATGATCTCGATGATATCAATACACCACACGGCTGCGAAATCATTACTGTTGGGCTAGGGCACATTGAATGTACAGCTGCAGGATAGTTCACCAAATTTCTTAAGAGTTCAATGAGTAGCCTGAACAATTCCTGACAACAACGGGTTAGTGGAAGGATTAGGAGCCAAACAAATTGCCAATTTTCTCACACTTGCATTATTAATCTAATTTCCTAGATATCAGAAGAAGAAAGCCAACTGTCGTTGTTATATATGTGCGGTGTGTACAACCAACTTGCAGAGTCTTATTATCTAGTCTTCTAAGATAGAAAAGCATGCTGAAAAAAATCAAACAATTCCTTGTTCAGGACAAACAATATGCCTTTTAGTAAGATAAGATGCAAAATCGAGTTGCAACAGCTATCAATTAAATGCTAACATTAAAAATAATATTAAACGTCGACATAGAGATAGATAGAGATCAGACCTTTTTCCCTCATCCGCTGTTAGGCTCAACTGGCAGTGGGTGGTTGAATCCGCCATGTACGGTGATGACGGCGACCATGCTATGGCGACGACGCCGCAAAATCCTGGCGGCTAAGGATGATGACGAAGTATTCAAGGGAGATTTTATTCATTGAAGGGGTTGGGTAACAGAGATGCGAGACGCAGTCTGCCGTTGGCGACGACGTCCCCCGCGGGGCACGGTGGTGGTTGGCTCGGAGCAGACGATGATCTGCTGGGCACCTCGTGGATGGCGGCAGCTAGCGATGGGTGCTGGTCGCCTGGCGGTGGTGGTGCCTGCTATGGCTACGTCGTCAGAGAGAGCGACGATCCTCTGCGCACCCACCGTACGTTGCTGGTCACCTGGCCTGCTATGGCTACGTCTCGGAGAGAGCGACGATCCTCTGTGCGCCCGCCGTACGTACGTTGCTGGTCGCCGGGTGGTGGTGGTGCCCGTTGTGGATATGCGATTCCCTGGAAGGATTGCGATCGCAGTGGTGGGCCGACGGGCGGAGGCATGGAATCAGTGCGGAGACTGCTTGTGGGCGACTCAAGCGTGAAGCGTCGCGACCGATCGGATCGAGGCACGGGGTGACAAAAAACCGACGGATCGAGGCAATCTAAGATGGGTAGACATAGTTTGGGTAACAAAGGATTTCAATTTCAAGGCTCCTTTATTTATAGTATAGATAGATAGATAGATAGATAGATTAGGGTAGGTTGAAACGTGAATGGTTTTGCAGTTGAGGAATGGAAAACTGAAAAGTGCAATCGGCAGGAATTGTATTGTACTACCTGCCTGTGCCATGTGACGCTAGCGGCAGAAACCGAAGGTGGACGCCACGGCAGCACACGCCACCCCCATTGCTTTGGCCCACGTATAATCTACTATCCAATAGTAATTTGCTTTGAGCTTAAGGCCCGTTGGCAAAAGCCCAATAGAAGAAATCATTACAGCCCAGCCCAACTTTTTTTTTTTCCAAAGATTCAATGCAACTGCAAACGGCAAACCTCATCCGAACGGAAGGGTTCAAAACGGCCGGCAGCCGCTTTCTTCCTTTTCCTTTTTTCTGATTTCTGATGAGATGATGCCGTCGTCGCCCGCCGTCCGCTCTGGCTCTATCCACACTCCCTAGTCAGTCCTCACTCCCCTCCCCACTCCCAGACTCGTCCGTCCCCATGGCCACTTATCTCAACGCACCGCCGGCGGCTACCACCACGGCCGCAATCTGCTGCCATGCCTTCTCCGGCGGCAGCCTCCGCCTGCTCTGGCCGAGCCGACCGGCGCTGCACGTGACGTGCCAAGCGTCCTCCTCATCCTCCACCTCCCAGCAGCAGCCGTCCCCGTCCAGGAGGTCAGCCTGCGTGAGCCTCGGCCTCAGCTTCGCGTGCGCCATCCTGCTCCGCCCACGCGCCGTCGCCGCCGCAACCGACAGCGAGGAGCAGGAGTCGGAGCCGGAGCCGGCCAACAACGGCTGGTGGCTCACCGAGTTCCCCTTGCCCACGCCCAAGATCGTCAACAGTAAGCCGTCCTAGCTGCTTCACTACTCACTTGCTGACCGACGATTGTTCATTCAGTATTCAGAAACCACAGGAACAGACACTGACGAGCTTCTGAATCATTGGCAAAACTCTCTCATGAATTGTTCATTCAGTAAACGACACAGTTCTGACCACCAGTTTCTGGAATTTGGCAAGCAGAGGAGATCAACAACGCCGAGACGGGGACGCGTTCCTTCATCAAGAACGGCATCTACATGGCGGACATCGGCCCCAGCTTCGCGGCGCACGCGTACCGGCTGCGCAGCACGGCCTTCGACCTGCTGGCGCTGGAGGACCTGCTCGGCAAGGACGCCTCCAACTACGTCAACAAGTACCTCCGCCTCAAGTCCACCTTCATGTACTACGACTTCGACAAGCTCATCTCCGCCGCCGACGACAAGCCAGCCTTCGTTGACCTCGCCAACCGCCTCTTTGACAGCTTCGAGACGCTCCAGGAGGCCGTCACCGCCAAGGACGACGACAGGATAAGCGGCCGCTACGCAGAGACCAAGGTCATCCTTCAGGAGCTCATGGCCAAGATGGCCTAGCAAAACTAACCATGCCAGAATTCGTTCATACATATATACGATGATGTATAAATAAATAAATACTCCTACTATCTTGGTAGTATCTGTCCACAGGCAGAATTCACAGGGCAGGAAAATATAATTATCATGTCAGGGTGCGAGTCTCAGCACAGCAGGCAGTTGTTTACATACACGCCCAGCCCAAGCCAGCTCAGAGTCATTGGCACTTGGCAACAACAAATCAAGACAAAGAATAAAAGGAAACACATATGCCAACTTACAAATCAGAACACCTTTGATCAAATCAGATCCTAAAAGATTAAACAGGCCAGCAAACAACTACCAGCCGTTAGCACAATCAACAAGGCCACAAACCAAATAAATTAGCAACTCACACCACCCCCAAACATTGGATGCAAGCGATCAGTTGCATCACCAAATCAACACAAACATACACTGCCCACGGGCCACAGGCAGATGGAACCTGCCAATCCACAGACAAACATACTGCGTCAAAGTTCGTCATTATGAGTTCCGCATCTGGGTTTGTCGCCTGGGGATCCCGATCTCGCATGAATTCACCCTTGCAGCAAACCGCAGGGAGCAAAGAGACTCCCCAGTTGAGGATACTTCAGGAGCCAGATTTACAAACATCAGCGTCTTCGAGTCCCCTCCTAGACAGGGCTGTGTTGGAAGGCGGGCAAAAGGATCAGTGGATTGGAACAAGAGTGCTAGTTACTGAAGAAAAAGGAATACCTGGAGCAGATAAGTCAGCTTTGAGTTCCTGAACGGAACATGTTCCTCTTTCTTTGCGATTGAGAAAATGACATCACTCAAGCATGACAAGCTTTTATTGATGGCCTATGTCAGAACAAAACCATGCTTATTCGTCATTACAGAACATATATAAGTTGAAACACAAACAATGCCAAGGGACCAGATGGCAAATTACCAGAGTCTCTTTCAACCTATCACCAGTGGCACCACTTTTGTTCAGGCGCTCACTGCCTGCTAGATCTATAAGATTGAGAACGCCTTGCACTTGTTGATCCGTTGCCTGAAAAGAAAAATGGTTAGTTATAGACGAAATACAACATGCAAATCAACTTTACATGTGAATTATAATATACCTCATTTACACCGAAAATCCTAAGTGTGAAAACACAGTGGCTTCTGGATGATTCCTCATTCATTTGTGTTCTCCCAACTGATCTGAAAACAAAATGAATAAATAACTATTTTAGTTCCAATGCACCAGAACCAACTCATCCTGTCACACTCAATTCTCAACTCTAAAACTCAAAGAATTTTGAGAACACTATATTGCCATAAATGTTTAAGAAAATTAGCATCTGTGCAGGAAAGACAAACTAGTTTGGATTACACAGTGAAGTGGATAGTGAAAAACTTAAACCTGAGCTGATTATCTTCAGCATCCATATTTTACTTTTTGCTTAAAAAATACCAATCTGTACCATATTTTATTTATTTATTTGAGAGTTGATCATAACTATATAATAGGTATCATCAAACAACTGAAGTTTAAAGACAAAAAAAATGACCCAATGACTACTCAAGTTTTGTCATGATGACAGTCGACGGAATCTAACGTAGTGACTTCTTTACATAGCTACATCTGCTGCCAAAAATTATGACACACAAATGAACACTCATGACTAGTAGAATTTTCCTATTATATACTCTTACAACCAAATACTTAATGCTGAAACTTTGGAAATAAATAAGTGAAGAACCTGCTCTGAGCAGCCCGCCTCAGAAGAGAAGAAACTTCATTGATACTAGTTACGTCAACAATGGTAAGGTCTGACACAATGGTGTTACCATTGGCATCATGCTTTATGCTGTACTTTGAAGCACCACCATCCTGAGCAGCCATGCGATTCGTCGCAAGCAAGTCACGTATGGTCTCATTGTATATCTCCAACATGGAGGCCTGAAAGTTGAAAATACACTCAGAAAATTTCTTCACTAGTTAGATCAATTAAATAAGGAAATTACCAAAAACACACCTGCATCTTATATCTCCAACCCTGTGAGTTAAGTGCCTGACTAGCTTGAAAGATTTGTTCCAGAGATCGTGGTATCATTCCTTTCTGATCTTCTAACTCAGGTCTGCCCATCATTGTATATGTTTTGCCCGATCCAGTTTGCCCATAGGCAAATATGCAAACCTAATGAATTACCATATTTTAGTTGCATTCTAAGAATACTAGACATTGGAAAACAAACCAAACAAATCTTTTTTTTTCTAGATTTAGTAAAGGTAATCTCAGTTATGGTCATCCATATAATGTACCTTATAGCCATCTAGGGCACTTTGTACGAGTTGAGATATTTCTATGAACACGTGTTCTTGTGATGCCAAATGATCAAATACTTTATCAAAAGTAAATGAATATTCTTGTGCTGAAATAATAAGAAATACAATTATATCACAATCAATATTCTAAAATGCAATATATCAAAGTCTGAAAGTATATAAACAGGCTGTAAACATGACTTTTACCATTATGTAAGAGCTCAATGCCTCGGCCTAAGTTTTCTCCACTTTTTGGATATGAAACTGCTCCTGACTCATTGGGCTGCAAAGGTCTTACTCTACAAAATACTCTGATGTTGCCCTTCAACTCCTGCAAAGAAATAAATTCAGGAATAGCCAAATAGCATATATGTATATATACTGGATTCTCGAGAGTTTAAGTGAATTCCTTACCAGAATGGTGTTGTGCAACTTTTTTCTTAGCTTCTCTCCATCCAGGATTGTTTGCTCAGCTTCTTCAAGGCGTGACTGAACTGTCTCCAACATTTTCTTCAAGTTCTCATACTCGCTCATGGTTTCTGAGGCCGTCATATCAGACCTCTGTACAGTTAAGAGAAGGTTCAAGATATTAAACATGTATGCATTACTTTTCCTACACAAAGCGAACACTTGATGCAATAAGAAACATATAGATAAACTTGCACTTACTGAGATATAACACAACATCATCATATTTAATGATTAATGAAGAAACAGACATGTACACACCTTTAACTTTTCATTGGCAGCTGCAAGCTTAATTTCCAATGTGTCTATCATTTTTCTTTGGGACGAACACGTTTCCTATTTTATTGAAAACATGTTAGCCAGAGTCAGTTATTTAAAATAATGATCGAATTATCTAGACACTTAGTCATACCTCAAGTGCAGAGGTCTTTGCCATGGCAGTTTCTAACTGAATGACAGATTTTCCAGTCATTTCTTTATATGTTCCAATTTCAGCCTGCAACGAATCTACCTGAGCAGATTTAGTGTCACGATCCTCTCTCACATGCTGAAGCTCGATTCTCAGACTTTCAACTTCCTTCAGTAAATCGGTCTTTTGTTTTGCAACTTCATTTTGCAAAGACTACAAAGACAACATAATCAAGACATCAGAATAATTCTCTATAAACAAATTCAATAAAGAAACATGGACAAGGAAAGGACATACTGACAAGATGTAACATAGATTTTACCTTTGCAATGTCCAGTTGCATTTTTACTGAGTTAGCATGATCTTTCAGACCATTCATTGTCTCTACCATAGTATTCTTCTCCTTTTGCAGCTTTGCTATTGTTTCTGCATTCTTTGTTGCATCTGCTTGGAGGTTGCAGTTGTATTGCTGCAAGCTTGTGTTATATTCTTGAAGCCTCTTATTTGTGTCCTGAAGCATCTTAATCTAAGGATACCAATGAACAAACAAGGCGTAAACAAAACAATAGCAGATGATGATTGCATTGTTGATAAAATAATAATTCAAAGGAGCTTTTTTTTTATGATGAAAAGAGGAGATTCACAAAAGGTGTTAGCTAATACCTGGTCACTAAGGCGCCTTTCCTCCAACTTTGCCCTGTCCAGATCTTCTAAAAGTCCATTCCGCAATGATTCCAAGCCCGTCCTTGCCTCCCTTTCATCTCTTAGAGAGCTCAGGGCATCCTGCATTTTAATGAAACTGAGAGTGACACAAGAGTAAATGAGTAATAAGATGGTTTTAAGCCAGAAGCACAAGTCACCCACCAATTTTTCCGCCTCCACTTTCTTCAGAGCCTCTTGTAGAGATGCACATTGTTTCTGAAGTTCCTCACATATCGATTTTGTTTCTTCAATAGTATTCTTCAAGTCAGCCTCTATATGAAGCAATAAACATTCAGTCAGAAGAATGTAGAAGAAAAGAAGTATCTATGTTGCGATAATTGCAAAAGCTTGGTACCTATGTCAGAATGCTGTTTGTGTGTGGCCTCAAGCTGACCATTGATCCTCTCAATTTCAGCAAGATTTGCATCTTCCCTCTCCAGAAGCCATCTGATACAGGCTCGAACCTTCTTGATGTATTCCATCATCTGCTCACTCTTCCCCTGAGCAACCATGAAAACCGAATCACCAAAGAGGCAGGAAGCCATATAAATAGAATGGTGAAGTCAGACCTAAAATACCAGATTTCAAAACATTGTAAAGGTCCTAGGAGCTAGTTTCAGTGGAATCACAGTCGGTACCATGGAATCACATGTCAAAACATTGTAAAGACCTCCAAAATACAGATTGTTATCCAATAAATACTAGTACAGTGCTCGTCATACACCTGAAATTAACACAGGCAGTTCACATGACATGAGCGCATCTACACCTGGCGTCAGATTTGAACTAGAGAATGAGCATACGCCTGAAATTAACACAGCCAGTTGACATGAGCACTGGCAGAGGAACATGCGAGCAGGTATTTGTCAAAAAATGGCATCTACACACTCTGTCGGGTGTGAATCGAGGCATCGACGAGTACGCTCACTGGGGACACACATGAACAAGCGACGGGAAGGTACTAAATCACTAGATTAGAGGAAGCACAAACAACATCCAGGGAGGGACGGGAGGAGCACGCGACAAACGAACCTTGTAGTCCATCTTGTTCTTGCCCTTCATCTTCTCGTTGAGGAGCGCCTCGACGTCCTCCCTGCCCTCGAACACCATGGGCTCCTCCGGCGGCGGCGGCGGCGGAGGCGCGGAGGCGAGCGGCGTCCTCCCGGTCCCGGTCCCGGCGGCCGTGCGCTGGCGCTTCCCGGGCTGCGCGTCCGCCGGGTTGTTCTCCTTGTGGTGCAGCGCCCCCGGGCGCCCCCCTCCTCGCGCGGACATGGCTAGCGGGCGGATCTAGGGTTTGAGGAGCGGGGGTGAGCGGTGGAGGTGGAGGTGCCTCTCGATTTCGGGTGGAATTGGAAAGAAGGGGAACGATGGGAGCAATGGAGCCGAGACACAGATTGGGTGGGGGAGAGGGAGATTTGAAATCGTTCGAATTTTGATGGGTCCCACCGGGAGGCGCTCCCCGAAGACTTGGCTGGCCCGTCCTGCCGTTTGCCCGTTGGTGTGGTGTGGTGCGCTGCGACACTTCAGCCCAGTTTAGTTTTGGTATACGGAGGCCCATGACACAGCGGGTTGGGTGAGCCCGCTCTTCCTGCAGTTTGTAGAGCCTCCTAAGCCTTGTTGATAGAGATGGGTTTTTTTTGTTACTGGTATAATGTCTTTGCTAACGCCATATTTTTATATATATTAAATATTAAATAATTTAAGAAACATAAACAATTTTGTATATGTGGCTACTTGGTATAGCTCTGCCCGTATTAGCTTTTGGTTATCGGGGTTCGAGTACCAATCTAGCCTCATAGACTCACTCAATCTTTACGTATATATCCACAGCCCACTACTGGAAAAGACGTCCTCCAAACAATATGATGTTAAAAATTCTCCGTCTAACTTGCATCTTAATATTCTCTTGCAGTTACAAATTTCTGTGCTCCATCTGCAATTGCACCTAGCACTTCACCATCTTGTATGTCATTATCACCTTCTTCTATTTGGTTGTCGTCATTATTATTATCTGCAAGAGAGACAGAATGTTACAAGCTGATATAACATCGGTTTAGCATTAACAATTAGAGCATAGAATATTATATAATATACCTTGATAACCACCAGTAGATGGCATGGTAGCAGATGGTGGGTTGGCGTTATTAGTAGAAGTCATGGCTGCAGATGGTTGAGTGACTGGAGCATCACTGTACGGCATAAATTTGTTTCATCCTGTTTCTCCTCGTGGACTATACATAGGATGACCTAATGGGTCATAAAAACCATGCCATGCTTTGATATACTATGGACACTGATCAGTCTTTTCAAATACAATCACACTCCTATCAAAACATCTTTGTAGATCATTTCCATCCATCCAGATAGCAGCCACCTGGGACGTTGTTGGGGCATTGTACCTTCTTTGATCAGGTGTGACATTTGTGTTGAGTTCAACCCGATAGTCATTCAAATTTGGGAAATCACCATTTCTCCTAAAAGTTTGAACATATGGGTTTTCCTGTAAAATTACAAGAATCTTTCTGATGATGTTGATATCAAGATCAGGGGACCTTTTGACTCTCTTTGACAAGTCCGCATCTTCTGTATCATAAAAGTATAGCTGCAGGTGCCGAACGTCGTCACCACTTGGCACCAGGTGGTCGAGACGGTGGTACAACCCACCATGAATTTGAAATGTGTAAGTACCGGTTCTCTTGGGACTATTAAATTCATGATCAACGGTGACCCCTAGACTTGTGAAGGAGAAATGCAAGTTGATATAACGAATATGTTCCATCCTTTTGATCTGCGTCCACCTGACTTGTGAATAACCTTTTCAGTTCTTCAGAAACATCTGTATAACTATTTGTACCTTTCCTTTTTTACAACAAAATCCCGGTGTCTCATACTGAAACCTCATCGCTCCGCAGTGACTGCAGTTAGGAACTTGCCTCAATTTATGTGTCTCCGGCAGATTCTGGTATATAAAGTCATATGGATTGGCATCTAACACATTGGCTCCAGCTGGACCCTCTGGCACCACACGATATGACTCATATTGACACCCTGTTTAGACATGGTAGTTAGCGTATTAATTACCAATTTAAATTATGGAATTTTGAACATGCAAAATAAAATATGCTCCAAGGAAGGATGCTTTACTTTGCGCATGTCGTTGAATGACTCCATCATCATCATATAAGTTATCACATTGCAATCCATGGCCAGCATCCAGGTCATGGTCCTCGCCGTCGGAACAATCATGTGTCGGTTCAAATAATTCACTGTCAAATTCATTCTCATCGTCTTGGACATGTACACCCTCCCTGTGCGCCTCAGGTAAGCTTATTTCTTCACAGTAGATACTTAATATTAAACATGTTAAACCAGATGACTGTGGTTTTTTGAAAAATTTAAATAGCCAAAATATATGTGAGGGATGTGCTGACCCGTATGTGTGCCTCTACGAATTGGAACATAAGTATCATTTCTATGTAACCAATCCGTGTGATATCCAAATTCCTCATTTTCCAAGATTGTCGACAATCCGGTTTCCAAATTCGCACCTTCACATATATATGAATATGAGCACAGGTTAATGATATATGGCGTGATGGGCAAATATGTGGAGTGATGGATGGGATCGGATATCACTCACCTGCGAGTGAGGATGACTGCACTATTTGAGGCACAACAGAGGTGGAAGCACCATTGTTTAGGGATGCAGCCTTTTGTCGCGCTCGGTAATTCCATTGGTACCCACGTTGTCTCCTATTCCACTCTTTCTTTTGTTTATTAGACATCTCACCTGTACGTTTCCGTGGTTGAGTACTCATTGTGTTACTAACAGTACCTGCACGTAACATTTGACTTTTATTATATAGTACAGGTCAAGGAAAATATTATAGATATAGTACAAAATATCATATTATTTTGTAGAGGTAATAATTTTGTGAATTAAATAATTGTTACCTAGGTGAGCACTTCCAGGGGTAGTGGATGACCCAATGCATTCATGGAGATGATTCCCGTGTGCATCTGGAGGCATATTTTCCTTATCCACTATAATTGGTGTGCTCAGTTCCATATTGGAACAATTATTACTTGTATTTATTGTTGGTGTTAAAAAAGGCTCGAGCACGGGATGGGTCAATTATGGAATACAAGTATGAAATGAAAGAGGATCAATTACCCATTGTTGATGAGGTTGGCACTGTTTGAGTCAAAACGGTGGAAGTGCTATTTTGTGATGCAGCCTTCTGCCGTGCTCGACGATCACGCTGGTACTCACATGCTTTCCTCCTGCTCTCTTCCCTTTCTTCTTCAGTCATCCTCGCTCATCGATCACGTTGATACTCATGTTGTCTCCTATTTATCTCCTCCCTTTGTTCGTCAGTCATCTCAGCACGACGATTGTGACCTCGCAATGTTTCAGCCTGCCTCCATGAGGCCTCATCTAAAGAGGGAATTTTGACAAAATTTGGATTAGATTAGGAATTAGAAAAAATACTCAATTATTAAATGACAATAGATTAGATTATGAAATTAGAGAAATAACCCACTTATTAAAACACATACGTGCGACGTTGGTGATGTCGCTTAGTGCATCACGTGTATGTCTAGGTGTAGACATTGAAGCCACCTGAATGAAGAAAAGGGAACTGCAAAAAGGCAATCATGAACTTTATCATAAGACGTAAAATGAATATACAGAGATGCACTTAAAATAATGCAATTTGGTGCAGAAATATAACTCCGAATCTTCTGAACTTAAATGCATAGTAGCTACTAATACACTTTTATTAGTTACTGCAGAAGTATGCAACCACTCAGCTATACTACATATATAGGTTGGGTGTATACATGTATATAGCAAGCAGCAAGGAAGCCAATGACAATCGTGTGTGCCTCTCTACGTGCTACAGGACCATGCAATGATGCACGTTGAGATACTCGCAACAGTTTCTGACAGCCAGAAATCCATGCACAATAGCAAGCAGTAGAATTGTACCAATCATGGGCGATTGTAATTTCTAGAAGACAAACCACAACATGCTAATCTGATATTCTCCTTAAACATGCTAGAGCCACGACACAGCCTAATTGTCAATTACTGAAAGTGAATGCTATTTCTTCAGGAAAGAAAGGGATTTCCCAACGGCCTTAGCTCTAGCACTTCTAGCAGCATATAAGTGCAAAATCGATCCAGTTCCATCATAAATCCCGATCCCCATGAACTAAATTTTTTTTTCTAATAATATATATAATATAATATATATTCCAGTTCCATCATAAATCCAGGTTCCTCCGTGGGGCGCTACGGCCTCCCTGCCTGCTGCTGTCGTCGATCGGCAATGTGGTTGCCAAGGAGATGGCCGGGCCAGGCCGGCGTTGTTGCAGCGGCGCCGCGAGTCGTTGCAGGCGGCCTTCTCCCGGTGCGCCGGACTGGCAGTCAGCGGCCTCCTCCCGGTGCGCCGCGCGTCGTTGCAGCCAGGGGCGAACGCGCTCCTCACGTCCGCGCGTCCTTGCAGCCAACGGCGCCGGCCTCCTCCCGGTGCGCCGGACCGGCAGTCAGGCGGCCTCCTCCCGGTGCGCCGCGCGTCGTTGCAGCCAGGGACGAAGGACGGTAGAGGCCAGGGAGACGACGATCTTGCGCGACCCACGACGGCGCCGCCGCGACGATGGTCGCGAAGGAGATGGCCGGGGCAGTCCGGCGCTGTTGCGGGGCTATTGCTGGGCCACAGCGCCGCACGACCACGTCCGGCGCGGCACAATCTAGGCAGACTCTGCGGCACCGGCCGCTGCAGCAATCGTGGCGACGTAGACGCCGCGGCAGATCATGGGCGGAGGTACTGGCGGCAGGCGGGGACGGGTGGATTCAAATTTGGTTTACTTTGGATTGCCATGATTGCTGTGATGATTGCTGTGATTGACCTGATTGACTTAGATGGACTGTCTCAGCGTGGGTTAGTGGGCTGCGTTGGGGATTTAGTGGGTTAGTGGGCTACGTTGGGGTGTATGTTTGTTGGGATGTATGTTTGTCTGGTCTAACGACCCAAGAAGTTTGGTATTACAGTAGAGATATGTATATCTCTTTTTCCCTCCTAAATCAAGATGTTTTAATTTAAGTTAGTTTCGTTTTTCCTATATTGCGGCTATCCTCCTCCTCCTCTCTTTTAATTAATATTCGAGAGAAAGAGGATTTTCCCATGTCAATTTTCCACATCCCACGGTGTCCTTGTTAGCATTTTTAACCATGCAAATTGATTTGTTGATGGGTGTTGCTCATAAGAAATCACAACCTTTTCAAATATGAGGTTGGGCCATGATGGACCATACATGCATGTAGACGAAAGAAATTGTTCCAAGCGTAACACTGCCTACTGTCACTCAGTGGGATGGAGCGTCGTCGTCGGCAACACGCGAAAAGTAAAGAAACGAACGCAAAAGGGACAAAAGAGGAAAGGAGAGGACGGCCTTGTCTTGCATTGCACGGTGACTCATCATGCTGCATGCTACTCGACATATATATAGCAAGCAAGCAACGAGTATATATGCCTTGCTCTCATTGCAAGTAGCGCATCGCATGACGGACTTTGCCGTACTACTATACTGATATTCTTTTTGTCTCTGATCATGTGAATGGTCCTACATACTGATACCGATTACTTTCACTTTCTTCTTTTACTTTTGCAGATGAGAGATAAAAGAAATTTAAAGACATTTATTCCATGTGTTGGAGACTGCCGAGATCGATGGACCATCAGGACACACAAAAACCAGTACAACACACGCACACTACACATTGCAACACCAACAGGGCAATCCAAACAACACAGCCTGCATATAGAGGCCAGGGCGACCATTTGGAATGGCCTGTCACATTGCAATGCATTACATATGCTAATATTAGCTAAGTACTGACAGGAGGCGCCAAATTCAGCGGCCGGCAGGAAGAAAGAAACTGACAGCAGGTACATACGGTGCGCCACTTCTCTAGCTCACAGCATGTGCTTAATCGTTTTCTTATTTATTTGTTTACTCTCCATTCACAAATTAATTAAACAAGTGTTAATTGTTTCCAGTGAATTTGTTCTTCATCATATATATGTGTCTTGTCTATTGGGAACCAAGGATTAACTGTAAAACGCTAATGAATCGTTCCAACCTTTTGCGTGTGTTCTTCTATCTAAGTATAAAGTGCGTCAAACATGCAATGAGTTGAGCATATAAACTCGGTTCTTGACGTGACAGAATCTCACAAAACGAAGTAGAATATTATATAGCAAGAAAAATAAATGTATACCAGGCATGCATATACATACTGATATGATTAAGGGGTTGCCTGAATTTTTTTTACCAAATTTTCAGATAAAAATCTTACACAATCGACTAGTATAATTTAAATGAAAATTATTCATAATAAATAACCTAAAATTTTCTATAGTCAAAGTTCCAAACAATGACAAAAATTGCATGTTACCTACTAACCAATAACAGGACTTTTGAGATATAGGAGAAGTGAAAAAGTACAAACACAATGTATATATGACTTCATTGACCAATTGTTGATGAATATGCACGCATGCATATGTCCAGCAGGTAGCGGCGGCCGGCGACGATGGGTTTCAACCCTCCGGTGCCGCAGTCGGACAGCGACTGGGAGATCAGGGTGGCCGTGCTGCTCAGCTTGCTCCTCCAGATGTTCCTCATCTTCGTGGGCCCCATGCGCAAGCGCTCGTCGTCTCCGGTACCCCGCTTCACCGTCTGGTCCTGCTACCTCCTCGCCGACTGGGTGGCCGACCTCGCCCTCGGCCTCATGCTCAACAACATGGGCAATATCGGCGGCGGCGGCAACTCGTCCTCCAACAGCTTCGGCCTCAAGCGCGGCGGCGGCGGCGGCGCCACCGCCGGCAACAACAACAACAACGCCAGCAGCGGCAGCACCAGCCCCATCATCTTCGCGTTCTGGACGCCGTTCCTACTGCTTCACCTGGGCGGGCCGGACACCATCACCGCCTACTCTCTGGAGGACAACGAGCTGTGGCTCCGCCACCTCATCGGCCTCCTCTTCGAGCTCTTCTCCGCCTGCTTCATCTTCTTCTGCTCCCTTCATGGCAACCCGCTGATCCACGCCACCGTGCTAGTGTTCGTGGTGGGCATCATCAAGTACGGCGAGCGCACCTACTCCCTCTACTCCGGCAGCGTGGACGGCTTCCGCAACAAAATCCTAGACCCGCCGAAGCCCGGGCCCAACTACGCCAAGCTCATGACGGAGTTCGACTCCAAGAAGAAGGCCGGCCTGGTGGTCGAGATCGACATCGCCAATGGCGAAGCAGAGCAGGCACATGAGGAGATGGAGAAGCAGGAGACCAAGCGCCTGGTGCTGGACACCACCAAGAGCGTGGAGGCCCGGGTGTACGAGTTCTTCCTCGTCTTTCGCCGCCTCTTCGTCAACGTCATCCTTAGCTTCAAGGAGCGGTGGCAGAGCCAGGCCTTCTTCCTAGAGCGGGAAGCCACGACGCCCAAGGAGGCGTTCGATGTGATCGAGGTGGAGCTCAACTTCATCTGTGACATGGTGTACACCAAGGCGCCCCTGGTCCAAAAGACGGTCGGCTGGGTCCTCCACGGCATGTGCTCCTGCTGCCTCGTCTCGGCACTCGTCATCTTCTTCTTCCTTGACAAGCCGGGGCACCAGATCCTGACTGTCGATGTCGGCATCACGTACGCGCTGCTGCTGGGTGGGCTGGCACTCGACGTGGCGGCGTTGCTCATGATCTTCTTCTCCAACCGCGCCAAGGTGTACCTGGAGGAGCCGGAGCGGCCGCGGCTGCTACGCTGGCTAGCGTGGCTGTGGCGGGTCACCAAGCAGTGGCAGACGCGGCGCTGGTCAGGGAAGACCTCATAGCTGAACCTCATCACCCACTCCCTGGGCAAGCCTACCCACGCCTGGTGCTGTCTCTGCCTCAACAAGTTCGCCGACTGCCTGGGCATCAACGACATCGTCGATGAGTTCATCTTCATATGTCGCGTCAGGCTCAACAAGAGGGGTAAGAACAAGTTCTACAGCTGGCTTGGCAAGTGTCCAGGAGAAGCTCATCAAGCCACTTGTTCCCAAGTGCTGCGATAAGGCAGGTGTACACGAGGAGCAGGACGAGACGGAGGAGTCACTTCTCTTGGACTTCATCTTTGATGGTCTCAAAGGCCCAGCACAGAAGCTGCGTGACAAGAAGGATATCATGGAGGTATGCAACCGCCGAGGCAAGGGTGTCATCGACCTCCTTGCCAAGGAGATCAAAAAGTCCCTCGAAAAGGAGGATGAGGCGGAGCGCCTTGGCATGGGCGATATCGATAAGATCAAGGACAAGATCGTTGACGACAAGTTCATGTTAGATTGATCTCCCACCGGATCAAGCCCAACGGCCATCTGGGCCTTGGTCTCGCGCCCTGATCGGGGGCGCCCAACCCTAATTGGTTGATGGGCCCCTGTCGCATAGCGCCATATAAAGGAAGATGGGGGCGAGGGCACTCCATACGAGGTTTGCCTGAGCCGCCAGCTCCCCACCTACATCCTAACCGTAGCCGATCTAAGAAGGGCACTGCCAGCAACGGGAAGCACCACCGATGCCGGCATTACCATCCTGATGTTCACACCGTCGCTAAGGACGTCATCGTTTTCATTCTCTTCACCGACCATCGCTGCCTGTGCGCTACCTCCATCAAGGATCATGATGGGATCTGCTTCACCGGCCAACTCTACTCCGACCGTGCCACCAACCGCACCACCCACCGAGGGATTCGGTATGCACCTCACCCCTCTCATCCTACTCTCTCTCTCTTCCTCTTTCTATTTCTCTTGCATCCGGTAGAACGTGACTAGGTTCTTGATTATCAACTATACATCAATGAACTAACCCACCTAGACCCACTGCTAGATCGATCCTATGTTGAATATGAACTAACAATGGTATCAGTATGCCACCTAGTACGTGGATCTAGGTTCTGGGGTACGAAATGAAATGAAAATTAAAGGAGAAGATGACCAATCCATTACGGATCGGGAATGAAACCCTAACCCTAACAAGAAACATAAGGGATTGGGGATAGAAGAAATCCAAAAAATATGACAAAGAAATAGACTGATCCGGTCTGGATTGGGGAAGAAAATGAATCAAAGCAAACAAGAAACCCTAACCCTAAAGAACAGATTGGGGAGCCAAGGAGGTCCTTACCTGTTGGCCGCCCAGTCACCGAAACTGGACCCCTCCATGGCTGAAGCACACGAACAGAAACCTGCCATCGGTGGGGCCACGCCTCCCGTGGCATCTTCCTCGGCCGCGTGGTCAGGGCACAACCCGCGAGGCCGCTCGACGACGGCACGCTCAGTGTTGGCAAGCGCGCACGCCGGCGAGAGGGCCCACGACGGCGCCACCTCTAGTCCGGCCATCGTGCGCACCTCGCTGTCTCCGGCGGCGGCGGCGGCGGTGCCTTGTGCTGCTGAGCGGAGCTGGAGAATCGGGGAGGGGAAAGAAATGAATTAGGGTTAAAGGGGGAATCGGCCGGGAGGGGGTTTTGTGTCGGTGTCCTGACCCTCGAGGGGTTAGCACCAACGAGTAATATCATATCCGCGTGCTCCCTAATCCGGTGGGTGATGCAAGAATAACACAATGATTTATCCTGGTTCGGGCAAAGAAGGCCCTACGTCCAGCGGGGGGAGGGTGATTCGTGTTATTCTGCACCGAAGTGCTAGTACAGGGGAAAATACAAGCTGGTGTGAGGAGTGAAAGGTGGAGTTGGGGCATGCGGACGCCTTGCTCTCGACCTCACACAGGCTCACGGTGTCGTTCA
>CM041631.1:67963128-68030920 GCA_023333625.1 Bothriochloa decipiens
AAATAAATTTGAGGGAGAAAATACAGTGTTATCATAGTATACTCACCGATGACGACGCTTCTACATGATTGTACTCTACCGAAGAAAAAGGAAGAAAATCTCATGGAAGGAAATAAAGTAAATCTACCTCCATGCGTTTCCTCCCTGCATGCACGTACGGTGATTGTGCAATTGGTTTTTTTGTCTCACGCGGCTTGGCAAATAAAAAGGAAAGAAAACCGCCTACGATTTGCATGGAGAAAAAACAGGAGATTATGTGGGGAGTGGGGGAGAGGGAAAATCGCGTGAATGTCGAGCGGGTTGGCTTACACGCGGGTGATGGTTGGTGACCGAGGAGGACCATACAAGTGATCTGGATCGTTCGATTTGAGTGAGTAAGGAGAGACAATGTTGAGAAGCAATCTGGATGGTTGATTTGTATGGTGTTAGTTTTGTGTGTAGATTTTTTGGGGTGTGCGAAGGAGGGCTATCTCAGTAGGGACGTTATATGGTGTGAACTAAGCCATGTTTATGTTGGTGCATTAGTAGGGTAGATGCGTGCTCATTCCCTTCCCTTCCCTTTCCATCGTTGCTCAGCGTTGAGTATTATCACACTGATTGTCTGGCTCTTTGTCGCTAGTCATTTGTCAGCTAGGACCATAATAAAAGTTTGTTTTATATACATCCTATTATCATGATAAACTAGGAAGGTGACTCACACAATTGGACGGCCACGGTATTCAGCTCTTATATAGGCGGTTTACAACCTTCTTCATTCGGGGCTACACTTGGCTTCGCTTTTGGTCTCTGGTTGCAGCACACTGAGAACCAAATGGAGGCTATCACTAGTGCAGAAAGGGCCTCTAGCCCTTGCGCTACACACATTTGGTCTTGGTTTACCAACCAAAACTACTTATTATTTGGATTTTTTCCATTTGCATCCCAGTGAGGGGCAAGTTATTAGCCCCACATCAAAGGAATTCCCCATGCATAATCATTAAACAGGTCCCCGTATTGCGGGTGGGTACTGGCACGGGGTGCCAACGAGAGCATAACGTGAATGCCTGGCGCATAATGGTTGGTGCACAATAGACACTCCATATAATTTTTAATTTTTTTGATTGATTGTCATAATCGACCATTTGTGTGACGAGCTAGTGGTGATAAATAATTATCACCATCATTTGTAACCAGCGTTGATGAGGTTGATTATATATCACCGCCAATTTTCACCATCATATAGTCCAAACTCGACAGTGGTAGAGGGTTTAGACTACCACAGGTTTTTCTTTCGACAAGTAGATAAATGTTTTGTGCATAGAGAATCAAAAGGAGTAGCACATGGACACATATTTGTAACGGTTTAGGTAAATGGAACCTTTACATCTAGTAGAGAATGCCTCTCTTGTACCATGTACTCGGGTTTATAAGGGCGTTGATGAATTTCTCAAGGGTTCTAAGATGTGGGTTGCCTAGACGGTGAATGGGATGTGTCCAACTCCCCTTATTATTAGGGTTTACAAGAGGAATGCTGATCAATCTATAACTATGGTTATTACAAGTAGATCATCCCGCTTTACTTGACTTTAAGCTTATATAGCCCATATCTTGTCTTCCAAGCAGTCAATACACCTTATCTTGCTTAGCTTGCGCCGATGGATAACCACAATGAAATATTCCAGCTGTTTAGCTAGCGCAACAGTTAAAGGATATGCATGGACCCGTATGGTGTCGCTTTTTCGTCAGATCGCTAGGCCTGCTAATGGGTTGAAACCCGCCCCATACCCAATCCGACCCATGACAAATTAGTTTTCTTTTTAACCCAACCCATCTTAAATTTTTATAATTTGAACACAACCCATTCCAACTCAAAAGCTAATTAAACCCACGGGTTTAGTATAAGAACCCATTGTTTTACAATAAATATATAAAAGTTTACGTTCATATTATAAAATTTTATCAAAATTAATTCAAATTTCTTGTAGATAATTTAATATAATAAGTAGCTACTTCATGCCAACTGACATTGCGAGATATAATATATAGGCCCCGCATTAGAGCCGGACCCTAGATTAAAAAGTTCACGTTCATGTTATAAAATTTTACCAGAATTAGTTGAAATTTGTTGCAGATGATTTTATATGACAAGAAGCTACTTCATACCAACCGGCACTGCTAGACTAATATGTGGCCCCCGTATCAGAGCCGGACCCTAGATTTAAAATCTTCTACTCACGTTATAAAATTTTACCAGGATTAGTTGAAATTTGTTACAGATGAATTTTTTATGACAAGCGGTTACTTCTTGTCAATCGGCACTGCTAGACCAATATGTGGGCCCCGCATCAGAGCCGGACCCTCGATTTAAAAACTTGCGTTCACATTATAAAATTTTACCAGAATTAATTAAAAATTATTGCAGATGATTTTTTATGACAAATAGCTACTTCATGCCAACCGGCACTGCTAGACCAATATGTGGGCCCCGTATCAGAGCCGGACCCTAAATTTAAAAGCTCGCATTCACATTATAAAATTTTACCAGAATTAGTTAAAATTTGTTGTAGATGATTCTATATGACACGTAGCTACTTCATGCCAATCGATACTGCCAGATCAATATATGGGCCCTGCATCAGAGCCGACCCTAGATTTAAAAGCTCGCGTTCGCATTGTAAAATTTTATCAGAATTAGTTGAAATTTATTGCAAATGATTCTATATGCAAGCAGCTATTTCATGCCAGCCGTCACTGCTCACATCAGAGCCGGACCCTAAAAAGCTAGAACCCCACATTAAATCAATGTGCAACGTGTAGTTACCCGTTCCAACCCGTCTCAACCCACAATTGCTCTCAACCCAACCCAACCCGACCCGTAAAATATTAAAATCCGCTTCTACCCATCCAAATAAACCTATAGCAAAACCCAACCCAAAAACCCTGCGTCCCACCCAACCCATTAGCAGGCCTAGATCGCCCGCTGTTTAAGCAGTTCTCACTTTCAGGTAAGAAGTAATATATAGCAGACCACCAATTATTAGAATATGCACTAGTTAATAGTTCATGGAAGTTCTCATCTTCAAATATCATTGAATTTCTGGCTTATTGCTTGGCATGACTCTGTCACCTATTCATTTACAAGTGCAAGTCAACTAAACTTTTGATTTGGTGGCTGCCTCTCAGTTTTTAGGGCCTGATTTTTTCTATCTACTCCAACAGGACCTATCATATCAGAGAGTCCTCTTTTTTTGGGTCACATCAGCCACATTCCTGTTGGTTTTTTTCTTTTGGAATATTGTATTTATCTGTCATCAGATTTCTTGGTGTAAAATCTGTTGAATTGCTGACATGCTTTGAGATGTCCGCAACCCACGTGCCAGGCCCGGTAATAACGTACCCAGCTGCCGGACTCCATAGCCATTGGAAGTGTATTATCAAGTATAATCATTGAGCATCATGATATAAATGCATTTATGTTTTAATAATTTTTTTATGTGGTGCTTTATTTTATACACGAAATGATGAGTTGATTGCTAATTTAAAAACTATTTTCAAAACTTTGTTTTACCCCTCTTTCTATTTTTAAAAATCTATAAGAAATTTTGAGATACTCTCAAAAGATGGTTTGTAGATCTTGACAAGAGCTACGATTTTGGTATTTAAAGTTTTTTAAGTTTCTAAAAAGAATTTTAAATGAATTTAAAAATACAGTTTTTCGGCATTTGCCCCTTTTTGATTTTAAATCCATATTTTAAAATTTATGTATAATTTGGGAAAACTTTGTATATGAAGAAGGTTTGGTTTGAAAAGTTGAGCCTTTCATATTTTGGTGATTTTTAAGTTATTTAGCAAAATAAAAAGATATTTAAAATATTTATTTATAGGATTTTGTCCCTTTTTGTCCCCTTTTCAAAATTTGTTCAAAATTCATATTTCCACTCAGAATCTGAGAACCTTCCTTTTGAGAAAAGTGTAGAGCATCAAATTTTGATCTTCCATATATTGGGATTTTTTCAACTTCTATTCAACATTTTGGAGTAAAGTGTAACTTTAACGAGTGGCAGTTCTGTAAATATCTGAAGTTGCAAAGGCCAGCTGCTGTTTCGTCGCCGGCAATTGCCGCACGGCTTCTATGAGTTCCTTGCCACCTCTTGCTTCGCCTAGAAGCCTCTCATGCCGCTGCTGTCGCCCTCCCATTCGTCGCCGCGGTTTATAAAACCCAGGGCCGGCCGCCGTCTCCTTCTTTTCCTTTCTCTGCTTCACTGCCCCCATGGTCGCCATGGCCAAGTTTGCTGCTACCGCCGTCCTCGCTGCTCCGCATATCCTAGCGCCATGCTGCCACCACCATCGCCTTTCCTATATTGCGCTGCCCCTCCTGCATCTCCTTTCCGTCCCCAACTGCCACCGGAAAGCCGCTGCCGCCCTGTCGCTCCGCCGCCAAACCGCAGCTCGTGTGGTCACGTTGCCACGGGCCACCGCAGGGCAAGCCAAGGCAATACAAGAGCGCGCGATCACCTCCCGATGCTCCCGCACCGCTCCGCTGCCGCCAACGAGCACCCCGTCTCCGTTACCACCATGCACGGCCATCTCCTCTGTTTTCAATTTGTGTCAGGGGCTCGTGCTTGAATTCGACTGAAGTCAGGGTGTTTTCTACGAAGACTGCGACTTAGGTGAATAGTGCTATAAGGACCTATTTGTAAATACTTTTCTAAAACTTTGAAAAATCATATCTGAAGTTTGGTAACCCCATTTTTGGTCAACCAAATTTTGTTGTGTTCCTTGTGATGTCTTATTTTTATTAAAAATATAAAACATATATGTTTTGTAGCAAAATAATTAGTTATATTTTATGCCTTTTATTTAATGCTTAAAAAGACGAAAATTCATATATCATGCTGCGTACCTTCTTTTTACTTGAAATTTTTATGACATGTTTCTTATGCCATGTGTGTGCTGTAGTAAAAATATTGTGGTTATTGAATGCAGTATGCTTAATCTTTTGATTTATCTTATTTGTTGCTTATTAAATAGTTTATAATTATAATAAAATGTATAAATAGAAAATATGGTTTCTTTACCTTTGTAGGATGCTGCTATGTCATGTAACACCTAATATGGCTATGTGATTTTAGAATATATGGCATTTTATATTTATCTTGTGTAAATCTTTTTAAAATAGTTTATAATTAGCTAGTTAATTAAGTTGTTATGCTTTCATCCATGTATCATCATGCATCATGTCATCATTCCATCATGCTAAAGCTTGCATCTTTTATATACGTGTAGTGTATACGAGAGTGAGATGGTTCGTGTTGAACAAGTATTGAAAATGGTCATCCATCCATGGTGCTGATATCGTCGATCCATGGTGTCAATGCCAAGTCTGACTTTTAGAAACTAACTTCTCTGCAACACAGGAAAGCCCCGGATGCATTCAAAACCTACCCTTATTTTATAAAAGTTTTATCGCTTCAGTTATAAAATGTTGCATTAAGTAATAGGAGTTGAGTGAAAACCTACCAATTGCATTACCTGTCTTATTTCCATATTCCTTGTTACCTGTTATTTAAAAAATGCGTAGTAATGCATAGCCCTGCTTAATTAGTTAGGTTTTTAAAAAGTAAAAGAATGAAAAAGATGAGTATGGCTTCATCTGTGAAATCATGATGATAGTTAATAAATCGAGTTCGAACGGGTAACTTGCATTGGGAATGGAGTCCCTCTGTAGTGTTTCTGTCTGTTGATGCCCTAGGTCCCGTGTCGATGGTGAACTGGTGATATCGAGAAACTAGAAAATCCACATGCATGAAGTGATATACTAAGGGTTGGAACCCAGGTATGTCATGGAGTGATATTTTATGGGCCAGAGTCCCCACATATGTCATAGTATGGTATACTATGGGTTTAAGTTCCCACGTATATCGGTACACTGGGTCGAAGTACTTACGTGTATCATGTGGTGATATATGGCTGCGGTTGTTATCCCGGTATATCTGTGATCTGGTATGCATCAGAGTTAGAGTCTCCGGTATCCTAGTGATCTAGGTCCCAGCTGGGTATAAAAATGGATTCGAATCGCCGTTGCTTCTCGGAGAAGAAGATTCGATTGGTGTTCATCATCGTAGTAACAACTTGAATGATGATAAGGAATAAGAATGATGTTGATTGGTAATCTTGAGCTGGAGCAAAACAACTTTACTTTTGTTATAATCAATGCTGAGTTAAAACTTGGTTCACAAGAGCTTTTTTGCAAAAGTCTTTGGTCCTTGCGAGCCTTACCTTGTCCCTCTGGCCTGCATTCCTGAGTCTTCACCCCTGTTTTTCCTCGGGTCAGTCTTGTTGAGTACTTTTGTACTCAGGGTTTGTTAAACCCCTGTTGCAGGTGCTGACTGGTGTCGCAAATCTGTTCATGTCAGTGGGCTCGACGTGATCTGGTTGCCCTCTCCTAACTTAGGCACTCTACCTAAGTTGTCTTCTATAGTTCTACTCTGCTTCAGCAATTAAATATAAGTTTATAAAAGATAACTTACTTATAATTTATAAATTTACTTTCATCATTCTTCCGCACTCTGATTTTTATTTTGTAACAAATGTTGTAATATTGCAGCTACTCCTTTGTTGATCATGGTATGAGTTGTTAAATGTGGTTTAATCGGGGTCCTTTGAGGGCACCCGACAGGGCTTTCTAAGTTGTATGGGACGCATGCATGGCTATTAGAGGTCTTTATGACAATGATAGGTGTATATGGGCCATATAATTTAGGAGGTTCTACCATAGGTAGTATCAGAGCTCATACAGTGGATCAGCTATAGCATTGCGTTAAAAAACTTCAAAATAAGTTTATAATATAAAAGTTTTTAAAAGTAACAAATTAAAAATAATATTTCCTCTATCTTCTTTCTTGTTGGAAGACTTCGGGAAGAATTTTTGATGACTCAAGTAAAAAGGATTCAAGAAGTTCTTCAACTCTTCATTGGACGGTCAAGAAGAGAGTCAACTTCACCGACAAAGTTCTACTGAAGTACGTCTGAATGGTCTGTCTTCGGAAATGAAGATAGTGTATAGTATAAAGCCCTATATATACTAACATGATGAAGATGAAGTGCTTCTAACGTTGAAAGGACGTATAGGACGAGCATATTGCATATCATGCATAATATGATAATATGATAATTAAAAACTTCCTCTTTATATTCTAAGAGCAGCTATTGTTCTTTGTAGCTGTTCTATCATTGAATCTCGTCCTCTACCAGGTTTTGTTTACCAATTGATAATCTTTTATTCCATAAGTTTCTGATCCTTGGAGATTTATGGAATATACCTTGATATACATCATTACCTTAAAAACTCAAACCTGGAACGAATCCTTGAGTATTTTGTTAAGTATGTATCATGCCTTAATTCTTTTCAACTCCGACACATGCTACCTCCTTGACGTCGTAAGGCGACGAATATCTTGCTCGAATATCACTTTGTTTGTGTACTCTAAGGTACCATGACTCGTGACTTAGATAACGGCGTCGAAACCTGGGTCACCTATATGGTGTTACTACTGGGCGCTCACTGTTATCGAAGTCTATGATCGTGATCCCTTATAATTCACAATTAGGGTGTTTTCATTCTTTGCACATGTTGCTCTTTTGATCTTGAAATTCGATAAATGTTGTTCAGGAGTTACTTTGATTGTGTTCTATAGTGGTGTCTTGACCCGTGACTATGGTGCCGTGTCAACCTGGGATCCCCTGTGATTCATGATTAAATTAATTTTTAACAGGGCACGCACTGGTATTGTAGTCGGTGCTCCTGAACCATTATCGCTCACAATTTATGTTCTTACTCCTTGAACACTTCCTAGGAATTCAAAGTTGTCTTTTGAGTTTCTAAATACCTTGTGATGGTGACCAACTTCTGATCTCGGTTACCGGCTCAATATTTTGAAATGTGGGTTACTGCTGTTGTGCCTTATAGTGGTGCCATGTCTCGTAACCCTGGTGCCGCGACGAAACCTAGAGTCTCTTGTGTGACCCGGGCACACAAGTTTCTACTGGGTGCACGTAGGTATCAAGGTTTGTGGTTATGAGCTACTATAGCTTCGCAACTAATGTACCCAAACTCTTTAAACTTATTTTGAGAATCCTTACTTAAACTCCCTTGATAACCTAAATACCTTGTTAGTTGCAACCTCTTGCATATCTCGGTTGTAACTCTTAAATCACACCTTGTTGTTTTATGAACTTCTGACAAGTTGATCTACTTGACACATTTCCTTTTCCATTACTTACCCCATGGGATTTTATTGCTCCGAAGTCTTGGGACGAGATTTCTTTAAGGGGGTAAGATTGTAACATCCCAGATGTTAGTAAGCAATTAAAATTATAATCAAGTGCATTATCAAGAATAATCATTGAGCATCATGACATAAATGCATTCATGTTTTAATAATTTCTTTTATGTGGTGCTTTGTTTTATACATGAAATGATGAGTTGATTGCTAATTCAAAAACTATTTTCAAAACCCTGTTTTACCCCTCTTTCTATATTTCAAAATCTATAAGGAATTTTGAGATACTCTCAAAAGATGGTTTGTAGATCTTGACAAGAGCTACAATTTTGGTATTCAAAGTTTTTCAAGTTTCTAAAAAGAATTTCAAATGAATTTGAAAATACAGTTTTTCGGCATTTGCCCCTTTTTGATTTTAAATCCATATTTCAAAATTTATGTATAATTTGGGAAAACTTTCTATATGAAGAAGGTTTGGTTTGAAAAGTTGAGCCTTTCATATTTTAGCGATTTTCAAGTTATTTAGCAAAATAAAAAGATATTTAAAATATTTGTTTATAGGATTTTGTCCCTTTTTGTCCCCTTTTCAAAATTTGTTCAAAATTTATATTTCCACTCAGAATCTGAGAACCTTCCTTTTGAGAAAAGTGTAGAGCATCAGATTTTGATCATTCCATAGATTGGGAGTTTTCAAGTTCTATTCAACATTTTGGAGTAAAGTGCAACTTTTAATGAGTGGCAGTTCTGTAAATATCTAAAGTTGTGAAGGCTAGCTGCTGTTTCATCGCCGGCAATTGCCTCACGGCTTCTATGAGTTCCTTGCCACCTCTTGCTTCGCCTGGAAGCCTCTCAAGCCGCTGCTGTCGCCCTCCCATTCGTCGCCGCGGTTTATAAAACCCAGGTCCGGCCGCCGTCTCCTTCTTTCCCTATCTCTGCTTCACTGTCCCATGGTCGCCATGGCTAAGTTTGCTGCTACCACCGTCCTCGCTGCTCTGCATATCCTGGCGCCATGCTGCCACTACCATCGCCTTTCTCTTGTTGCGCCGCCCTTCCTGCATCTCCTTTCCGCCCCCAACTGCCACCGGAAAGCCGCTGCCGCCCTGTCGCTCCGCCGCCAAACCGCAACTCATGTGGTCACGTTGCCACGGGCCACCGCAGGGCAAGCCGAGGCAATACTAGAGCGCGCGATCACCTCCTGATGCTCCTGCACCGCTCCGCTGTCGCTAACGAGCACCCCGTCGCCGTTACCACCATGCACGACCATCTCCTCTGTTTTCAATTTGCATCAGGGGCCTCGTGCTTGAATTCGACTGAAGTTAGGGTGTTTTCTGCGAAGACTGTGACTCAGGTGAATAGTACCATAAGGACCTGGTTGTAAATACTTTTTTGACTTTTGAAAAATCATATCTGGAGTTTGGTAATTCCGTTTTTGGTGAACCAAATTTTGTTTTGTTTCTTGTGATGTCTAGTTTTTATTAAAAATATGAAATATGTCATATTTTGTAGTAAAATAATTAGTTATGTTTTATGCCTTTTATTTAATGCTTAAAAAAAGAAAATTCATATATCATGCTGCGTACCTTTTTTTTACTTGAGATTTTTATGACATGTTTCTTATGCTATGTGTGTACTGTAGTAAAAATATTGTGGTCATTGGATGCAGTATGCTTAATCTTTTGATTTATCTTGTTTGTTATTTATTAAATAGTTTATAATTATAATAAAAATGTATAAATAGAAAATATGGTTTCTTTACCTTTGTATGATGCTGCTATGTCATATAACACCTAATATGGCTATGTGATTTTAGAATATATGGCGTTTTTTATTTATCTTGTGTAAATCTTTTTAAAATAGTTTATAATTAGCTAGTTAATTAAGTTGCTATGCTTTCATCCATGTATCATCATGCATCATGTCATCATTCCATCATGCTAAAGCTTGCATCTTTTATATATGTGTAGTGTATACGAGAGTGAGATGGTTCGTGTTGAACAAGTATTGGAAATGGTCATCCATCCATGGTGCCGATATCGTCGATCCATGGTGTCAATGCCAACTCTGACTTTTAGAAACTAACTTCTCTGCAACACAGGCAAGCCTCGGATGCATTCAAATCCTACCCTTATTTTATAAAAATTTTATCGCTTCAGTTATAAAATATTGCATTAAGTAATAGGAGTTGAGTGAAAACCTAACAATTGCATTACCTGTCTTATTTCCATATTCCTTGTTACCTGTTATTTAAAAAATGCATAGTAATGTTTAGCCCTGCTTAATTAGTTAGGTTTTTAAAAAGTAAAAGAATGAAAAAGATGAATATGGCTTTATCTGCGAAATCATGATGATAATTAATAAATTGAGTCCGGACGGGTAATTTACATTGGGAATGGAGTCCCTCTGTAGTGTTTTCATCTGTTGATGCCCTAGGTCCCGTGTCGATGGTGAACTGGTGATATCGAGAAACTAGAAAATCCACATGCATGAAGTGATATACTACGAGTTGGAGCCCAGGTATGTCATGGAGTGATATTTTGTGGGCCAGAGTCCCCACATATGTCATAGTATGGTATACTGTGGGTTTAAGTTCCCATGTATATCGGTACACTAGGTCGAAGTACTCATGTGTATCATATGGTGATATATGGCTGCAGTTGTTATCCCAGTATATCTATGATCTGGTATGCATCGGAGTTAGAGTCTCCGGTATCCTAGTGATCTAGTTCCCAGCTGGGTATAAAAATGGATTCGAATCGCCGTTGCTTCTCGGAGAAGAAGACTCGATCGATGTTCATCATCGTAGTAACAACTTGAATGCTGATAAGGAATAAGAATGAAGTTGGTTGGTAATCTTGAGTTAGAGCAAGACAACTTTACTTTTGTTATAATCAATGCTGAGTTAAAACTTGGTTCACAAGAGCTTTTCTGTAAAAGTCTTTACTTCTTGCGAGCCTTACCTTGTCCCTCTGGCCTGCATTCCTGAGTCTTCACCCCTCTTTTTTGTCGGGTCAGTCTTGTTGAGTACTTTTATACTCAGGGTTTGTTAAACCTCTGTTGCAGGTGCTGATTGGTGTCGCAAATCAGTTTATGTTGGTGGGCTCGACGTGATCTGGTTGTCCTCTCCCAACTTAGGCACTCTACCTAAGTTGTCTTCTATAGTTCTACTCTGCTTCCGCAATTGAAGATAAGTTTATAAAAGATAACTTACTTATAATTTGTAAATTTACTTTCATCATTCTTCCGCACTCTGATTTTTATTTTGTAACAAATGTTGTAATGTTGCAGCTACTCCTTTGTTGATCATGGTATGAGTTGTTAAATATGGTTTAATCGGGGTCCTTCGAAGGCACCCGACAGGGCTTTCTAAGTTGTATGGGACGCATGCATGGCTATTAGAGGTCTTTGTGACAATGATAGGTGCATATAGGCCATATAATTTAGGAGGTTCTGTCACAAGCATCAGATTTATGAATTTCAAATTCTGCGCTGAGTACTACGTACCATTCTAGTGACAAATTCTTGTTGGGCAGCCCACGATTTCAGACGCTAAGCAGACTAGGCCACAATGTCATGCCTGGGCCAAGATTGCACACAGCGCACTACAAGGCACGGCGTGTAAGGGCCCACAAACTAGAAAAAGCTACTTAAGTTTCATCCCACCCCATTTCTATGTGACTAATAGAAATTATATTTTTGGCTTCGGTCATTCTCATTGGAGGATGCATCAGGCCATAGTCATTATTATAAAAGTAGCCAGTGATATAAGTAAAACCTATGTCACCTGATAACGCTGGTACAACTAAAACAAAACTGACGAAATAATTATATCTCCAATAAAGAGCTCTAACTTGCCAAGTCCATAAATCGCCGCAAAAATACGTCTATCAGACCTAGAGGATACTTAAAGAACATAGGACGTCGACCACCATTGAAGATTCCAGATACCATTTTAACCTGGCAATAGTACGAAGCGCCTTGTGCATGTGCAAGGGACCCACCAACTCGATGCCGGCACCAAAGCCGACAACCCATGAGATCTTCCAAAAACGATGTCTCTAATGAGCAAATGAGATCCAAAGATGCCATCATCACCCAACCAAAGATACTGGTGTTGGGTTTTCACCCTGGGAGATCCTCATGAAGGATGAAACGATGCCTCCAGTGAGGATAATGGCACCTACAGGCGTCACAGTCATCAAAACAAGGTAGCCCTGCCACTGGCTCCAAGAGCCGTGGAGTTACGCCATACGTAAGGAGCTTTTAGTGAAGCTGTTTGCAAAAGGCCGTTAAAAAATAACAGCTTCAAATAACTCATGAAACTGGTGTTTAAACTATGCCAAACAACGTCTAATTCCTCAATTAGTGTTCCTTTTCTGAGCAGAGTCCATTTGACACCTGAACTTGTCTCTGATTCTGAGAAAACCCAATCAACTAAAAAATCAGACATCATACACCCTAACATTAAAAAAAAACAAATATTTACATCCCAAGGCCAGCGGAGGTCCATTAGCTTGGTGAGGTTGAGAGCGCACACAGCCGCACCGTCGTCCAAGGCATAATTAGTACAAGCACAAAGCACTTTATTTCTCCTTCTCTTGCAGAGGCAGAAAAGAACGTATTCTATGGGGGGACAACAAGCTAAAGCTTTTCCATTGCAAGGTGATGTATGCACTCACGTAACGAAGGATTCCATTTCCAGCTTACCGGCCAGCCAGCTGCTATAATACTGTGCAAACACCACCCAGATGCATATATATATACAAAGGCCGGCCAGCTGCAGCAGCCACTCTGATTAGGCACCAAATAAATTAACAAATAAAAAGGGGGCGCACGGGGGTCGCAAGAACAACTTCAGAGCAGGTGCGTGTGTTTTCACTTTCACCTTTAAGTTGTTATATTATGATCATATTATGTTTTCTTCTTCTTTTTAACTTCTTTTCTTTTTTGTAGCATGTTTTCTTTTTTCCTTTTTCCAAAGTCAACTCGCATCGTGCTGACAAGCATATATCTCTAATGCCTAGATCTAAATAAATCTCCCTTCTCATCATTGAAAAGGTTATAAACTACGGTGTGTGTCTTGCTCCTTTATTTTTATTTGCAGGCACTTTCACGAATCTATTGTTACAATAAACTTCTATGAATAAAATTGCACATCGTCTATAATATACTAACCAATATGGAATGCAAATTTTAAGTCTCTCAATGCAAGGAATACACAATTTTCAAGGACTCAAGAAACTAATAATGTTTTCAAAATTACAGAGAAGGGTCATGTTTGAAAAATATGAGTGTTGGGCCACCTATTTGTTGTGAACAAGATGTGATGGGTGACGATCTTCTACTCCACTATTTATTCCTTCTTATTATTTCTTCTTGACTCGATCTAGCTAGAGGTCTCTACAGCTGTGAAGGTTCAGTTTCGTGGTTGGGATGGGCTGGGCTGGTCCAGGGTTCTTCCGGAGACCACTAGACTAAGAGGAAATATGTAGCCTTACCGTGGTGATGGTAAGTAGAGCAACTAGTTGGCAAGGACGCCAATGGAACAAGTATGCAGCCAGAGAGGCAGGGAGAATGCCACCGTCTTTCCAATCGACCAAGCTTTGGGGTGTGGGAGAGGATGACGAGGAGCACCAAAGAAGGCACAGGGAGGGCGAGGAGTTTTGGAGAACTAGGTGATACCCCGCGCATTGCTGCAAAGGATCATGAGGGGAGGGCACGTCATTTTCAGCCACTACATTAGAATTAGTATTACACTTCTCTTCATGAACAAAGAAATTGACCCCGTGTTGGAATATTTATTCCTTGATTTGTTGACGAATTTAGCTCAAAAATCTTAATTGAAAACATTGATTCTAGTCTGACGAAACACCTACCAACCAAACTTTGTGATCTCTTTATAAAGAAACTGGATGTTTTAATTAACTATATATATTATATAGATATGACAAAAAAATAAGAAGACATGCAATGCAACTACTCACGTCAAACATGTAGAAAATCTTTTGAGCCTCTCATGTGATCGCAAATAGCACAGCAGACAACACATACTGGATTGGGCGATACATTTGGGGCCGTTAGCAAATAAAAGATCCAACAAATCCCAATCGTCAAGCACCATCTCTCCGTTTTGTCCTGCTTTCTCCGCCGATGTCGCTTCTGATGTCAACGACGTTCCTCCGCCAAGATCGGGCCCTAGGTGCTTGCGGCATTCTCCTCCAACTGAATCTACATCAAATTCATTAGAGGAGAGCACCAGCAATGGTAGAGAGAAAACCAACCGGCTTGTTGAGGAATGGCGGGACGCTGATATCTCGCCCTTGAGACTCTTAAGCATGTGCTCAAAGATGGACTCAATGTATTATCTTCTGTCACATCTGCGCCCAAACTACTCCATTCTTTGCTCCGGTAAATCGCAGATCGAGGGCAAACGCGTCTTCAAATTCCTTCAGCACGGTGAGCCCCTCATCTGCTCCTTTCAACACGGGATTCGCTCCACTATTGTCCTCGCAATGTCGCTGTGACGGATGGCGCTAGGCAGAACTTCAGAAGGGGAAAGAGAAAACATTTTCTTATTCTGCTGTGGGGTGATCGAGAGATGGTTTAGAACCTCAGATTCAAAGGGGGTGACAAATATCATGGGTGGGGAAATGGAGGAGACAGAGGGAGACCATAGGACACGAAACGAAGAGTCTGTCTAAGCTCGCAACATAGGCAGGGAGGAGCCCCGCTGCAACTGCATGATTTGGGACTTGGGAGTTAGTGGCTTGTGGGACCTACAGATGATGTGGCACAAGGATATATAAAAGAATTAGTCTAGTGGATTTTGTCTTTACAGGAGTTATAGATTAGTAGGAAGCTCAACATTAACTCTCAAGAGACACATTACTGCCACGTAAGCTAGCTATACAATGCAAGATACATAATTTTTTCATGCAGGAGATATGTGTTTTTTTATTAGAGTTAAGTTCACTTTACACCCTTCAACTATCACAAAAGTTTAGATTTCAACCTTAAACTTCAAAATCGGATAACATTGGCCCTTCAACTTAAAAAAAAAAGTTAACTTTTGACATTTTTCCATAGTACTGATATTTGTTTATTTCATAACTAATTATTGGTGCATGCTAAATTCATGAAAATTTTTGTGTAGCCTCTTCATGATGTACTCTACCTAGAAAAAATATGAAACCTAGAAAATGAATAGTTTTTGCATGTTTTAAAATTATTTATTTTAATTAATAAATGCAACTTGTATGATTTTTGTAGGCCAAAAATTAATATCCAAAAATTATGAAAATTGATTTGTAGATGTTTTATGATGATATCAACCTGTACAAAAAGTTTACAATGAAATTGAAATGTTTAAATAAAATTTTGTTCCATGAGTTTTGTTATTCTCACTCGTTTTGTAGAAATATTAAATTTTCTTATGAAATAAAACTATCTCAAACAACAAAACGGGAGTACACCATTGCAAAGAGCTCATCGAGATGATCAAAATTGATATATTATTTGCTATATTTGGAGCTCCAAATAAAAAAATATCAATTTCGCAAAATAAAAAGGAGTGCTGACATCATCGCTGACGTCAGCACCACAAACAGTGCCATGCACGGCCTACCAGAGGCTGCCACATGGCAAAACAGTGCCATGCACCGCCTGAAAAACCACCAAGGTTGAAAAGTGAACTTTTTTGAAAGTTGGAGGGTCAATGTTATCTGGTTTTGAAGTTTAAGGTTGAAATCTGGACTTTTGCGATAGTTAGAGGATGTAAAGTGGACTTAACCCTTTTTATTAATATAAGATAGAGGTGTTTTAAAGGAACTAGCTACCTTACAAACCTGGACAGGATACATATATAATCAACTCAACCATGAACATATCTTTTGTCTAGTTTATTGGATAGCATATCACTAATATGTGAATTATGTACGGCTACCTAGCTCAACGCCTTGACGAAGGCGATGGGTTTGAACCCTCCAGTGCCGCAGCAGGACAGCAACTGGGAGATCCGGGTAGCCGTGCTACTGAGCCTCCTCCTACAGGTCATCCTCATCTTCCTCGGCCCCATGCGCAAGCGCTCCGCCTCTCCAATACCGCGCTTCATCGTGTGGTCCTGCTACCTCCTCGCCGCCTAGGTCACCGACCTCGGCCTCGGCCTCATCCTCAACAACATGGGCAACATCGGCGGGGGCGGTGGAGGAAACTCCAATGAGAGCAGCGGTGGCAGCAGCCCCATCATCTTCGCGTTCTGGACGCCGTTCCTGCTGCTCCACCTAGGCGGGCTGGACACCACCACGGCCTACTCGCTGGAGGACAACGAGTTGTGGCTCCGCCACCTCATCGGCCTCCTCTTCGAGCTCTTCTTCGCCTATGTCATCTTCTTCTGCTCGCTGTGTGACAACCCCATGATACCCATCACCATGCTCATGTTCATCGTTGGCATCATCAAGTACGCGGAGCGCACCTACTCCCTCTACTCTGGCAGCGTCGGGCGGTTACGAGATAGAATGATGGAGCCCCCAGACCCCGGCCTCGACTACGCGAAACTCATGGAGGAGTCAGATGCCAAGAAGAATGCCGGAGAGGAGAACCTGGCGATCACTATTGCTGAGAGGGAGGAGAAAGATCAGCTGGAGATGATACAGGAGTTGCAATCAAGTGTTGTTATAGTGAAGAGCCTGGAGGTGCACGTGTACGAGTTTTTCCTCATCTTCCAGCGCGTCTTCAAGGACGTCCTAATCAGTTTCAAGCAGCGCATGAAGAGCCGGGCCTTCTTCATGGAGCAGCCCGACCTGAAGGCCAAGGAGGCATTGGAGGTGATGCAGCTGGAGCTTGGCTTCATGTACGACGCGTTGTACACTAAGGCCCCCATCGCCCACACGTGCAAGGGCTGGGTCTTTTGCTCCGTCTGCTCTTGCTGCCTCATATCCGTGCTCGTCATCTTCTTCCTCCTTAACAAAATGAGTATCCTGCGTGTCGATGTTGGCATCACCTATGCGTTGCTCCTTGGCGGGCTGGCGCTCGATGCAGCCGTGCTAATCATGCTCCTCTTCTCTATCCGTGCCATGGTCTTCCTCCAGCAGCAGTCCACCCCCAAACAGCTGGCGTGGCTCGCACTGCTGAGCCAAGCGGTTACATGGTGGAGCCGACGGCGGTGGTACAAACACAGTAGCTGGTCCTGGTCGGCAGCGGCCTCGCAGATGAACCTCATCCACTAATGCATGGAAAAGCCTGGCCCTTACAAATTAGCAGGTAGTGATAGTGGTGCATGGAAGAACCGGTGGTGGCTCATGCATATGATAGCCAAGATGCTGCACATGGAGGAGATGGTCGATTACTTCGTCTTCGTGCAACAAGTGAAACTCATCTTTGATAAGAAGGAGGATCCTTATGGTATCTTAGAGTTCATCTTTGATGGACTCAAGCACATGGGTCACAACGTGGAAAACAATAAGGAAAGCATCAAGTGGGTGTGCAACCGCCGTGGCGCTGGTGTCCTCCTAGACCTTAGGGAGCAAACGAACACGGCCCTCAGGAATGACCAAGACAAGCTGAAGGTGATCACGGACAGCGTAGAGAACAAGGACATGGATGAGGCCTTGCTACTATGGCACATCTCCACTGACCTATGCTTTCTCTCTAGGGGTGACGATGACGACGGTTCTGCAGCTACAGGGCCACAGGTGGAAGAAGACAAAGACTCCTCACCAATGCTGCGTATGCAGGCCATCAGCAAGATCCTGTCAGAGTACATGTTGTACCTGCTGATCAAGCAGCCAGACATGTTGTCTGCGACATCCGGCATTGGGTTGTGACCATACCGAGACACCTGTGTGGAGGCACAGCGCTTCTTTGCTTCTGGATCCAACTCCATTTCTAGGGACAAGGATGCGCGGCAGGCGCTTCTGAGGGTGAACACCTCGGATCCAACTCCATTTCCAGGGACAAGGATGCGCGGCAGGCGCTTCTGAGGGTGAACACCTTGAAGAAGCCAATGATGGTGAAGGGAGATCGAAGCAAGTTGGTGCTGTTTGACGCGGTCATCCTAGCCAAGGTGCTATTAGAGCTGGACGAGGGGATCATGTGGAGATTGGTGTCGAGGGTATGGTGAGAGATGATGACATCTACGACAGCCAATGGACAGGGCAACACCCATGTGCGGAGCCTCAACCATGGCGGTGAGTTCATCACGATCATGTGGTTTCTTATGCAGCACATGGGCTTGAGTGACAAGTATGAGATACAACAGGACCCTCTACCATAGTACCTCCTATTGGAATATGCCCTAGAGCTAATGAAACAACCTCGATTTTCGCAAAGGGAAATCCATAGAGCCAAAGTGTAATATGACCATATAAATCACATTACCCGATAACAGTTTAATACAATAATCCATACATCGAACAAAAGAGTGCAATAGAGAGGTTTACAATAACTTATTACATTGCCACTTGGCGGAATCAGAGTTCATGCAGCATAACAATAAAAGCTTGAGGTGCGGAAGCTATCATCTTCGACAACTTGAGCGTAGGCACAAAACCCTCAATCGCTGTACTCCCCAGATGAGTACTCACTCCTTGAACCTAAAACCAAATTTTTAGTATGATTTGTACTAGCCACACTCTCATCCTATGCATTGCTTTGTGGTAACTGGATGCAATTCTTGGACATAATAAAAGGAACCTATGAGGCTGGGGTTTTCCCTATGCAATTAATCAGGTATATAAATAACAATATATTAATCAAGTTTTAAACACATTCCCATTCCACAACATCCATCACCATCCATCTCTGAAACACCATCCCAACTCCTCCAACACCATCTCTAACTCAAGTCAACAAGCCAACTCCCTCTCGGCTTGCCTCAGCGGCCCGCAGCCCTCAACCTGGCTCATGGCCAGAAAACATACTCAGGGGGAAGGTAGAACACTCCACTCACTAGTCCGGTGCATCCTCCTAAGGAAAGGTCCATAGCCAACGAATTGGCTTATGTATCGATCGATCAACAATACACTCTACAGAGGTTTCACTAATCCACTAGATAGCCATCCTCGGTGTTGATCACCACCTAGGCAGATTTCGGGCGCCTACTACCATAGAACGATGCCACTCTACCATCCAGCTCTGGATCGCTGGAACTGTGAAGAGAGCATGTATCCGCTCCCTTAGAGGATGCCATGCCATGTACCCACTACCGAAGGGGGTGCCATGATTGTCTCGGTAGGGTGTTAGCTCCATCCCATGCATATACCTTCCTATCACCACTCGTCTAGTAGTAGTGGCATCGATCTATCCAGTGGTTCGGCCATCTCTCCCCATGGAGAGCGAGTGGAAAGCAAGAGATTCCTAAGGTCTGGATACCAGCGCAGCAGTTCCTAAGTTTGACCAAACTGGGATATCTTCATCAGGGTTCATCTTTAACGTGCTACCACGACACCTTCGTCCCGGGCTCCATCTCTCGGAGGATCACACCGAAAGACCACCATCACATCTCACTTAGCTCGCCACAGGCTCTTCTCATGGTAATGTCTAGATCCATTCCTCGGCAAGACTTGCTCCGAAAGCTCGTCGTAGATCCCGGCTCGATCGACTCAACCCTCACCCTATTCCCTACCGTAAACTCCACCCCAAACCCAGATACAGCATCATCAGCTCACATGCCCATCTGATCCATCAACTCTCACATTCCTAGCCTGGCTCTCTCCAGGCCTTCCCTAGAGTTCATCACGTTGCATCAAAATATAAGCGAGTGAGGTATAAAAATATAATTATAGCAGATAAGCAAGTGGCTAACATAACAGCAGGTAAGCAGGTGAAAGTTTACAACAAGGTAGGGCTCATCAAATAATAATCTATCATGCAATCCTAGCACAGGCAAATCACTATAGCAACATGAATTAAATCACTAGCCATACTACATTTGCCATGCGTAATGGGATCTACGAGGTTGGGTGAGGTGTGGCACCTTCACTGACACAGCTGTCGGATTTCTCCTGGTAGTCACTGTCATCAGACTTGTCCTCGCTCGAGCCTGTAACGAGATTTAATGGTCGCAGGAGCGACCCCTATAGATTAGCACAAAGAACAAATGAAAAATAGAAGATCCAAATGCACTCAAACATAGCTTAGATAGATAGGGCTCGATTTATAGAAAATTTGGATATGTGGATTGCATTTTTCGGAGCTCGTATGAATTTGTTATGAATTTTTAAAGATTTAACCATTTTTTGAAAAAGAAAAAGGGCTGATTTATCTGGTGCTAACACGTGGCAGCACGGAATTGGGCCACGTGTCGCGCGTGGGTCAAACAGGGTCAACATAGATGCTGACGTGGCGGATGACGTCATGTTGATGTCAGCATTGACCGGGTCAACAGAGGCCTGACAGGTGGGTCCGGGGTGACGTCACTGCTGACATCAGCAGTCAACTGTCAATGGGCAAGGGTCTGGTGGGCCCCACTGGGCCGTTAATGGGCCAAGTGGGCTGGATATGGGACAGGCCGGGCCCACCACGTGGCACACACTGGTGCAGCCACGTCATCACTCTGGATCCACAACGGGCGCGGTTCACTGTCTCTGGTCCATGGTGCGCCGCACTCACTGAGGTCCACTGGCAGCGGCTCATGTCCATGTATGCCGGGTGCACGGACTTGCTCTCTGGTTCACACGGTCCACAGCTAGGTCCCTCGGTACACCAGCTCGGCTTGGTCCCATGTGCAGCGGCTCTAGTTCACGTACACCGAGTCCACCAACCGCTCCACCACTCCATCCCCTTCCTGTGTCTGCTCCCGCCCGACGGCGTGGCCCGCCGACGGCGGCAATCCTTCAAAATCTGGTGACTCTGTCGATCCTCCGGCGCCATCTTCTTGCCCATCGGCTCTGGGACGTCAAGGCGAGCACGATGTTGGTCTTCAAGGCGGCACCTTGGCTCCCGGTGACGCACTCCATGGCGGACAGCGGCTCGACGGCGACGGCGCTCTGTGGCTCCTTCACTCCGAGCCACTCCCAGTTTAATTGGGGGTGCAGTTGTGTGATTGGGTGCACGCAGCACCTTCCCAAAGCGCCAGCGGTGAACAAAACACAAGGCGGAGTCTGCGTGGGTAGCAACTCCCATGGTGGAGCTCCAGGGCGGCCATGGTGCATGGCAATAGCACCCAGGGAGGCTCCATGGCTCCCATCTTCTCCTCGAGTCGATGCAGCACTTCCCAACAGAGCTTCTCGGCTTCTTCTTGATCCTCGTGGTGGTCGGAGATGGCAGGAGATGACGGTGAATAGCGGCGCTCTGGAGCGGCAGCGCATTGGCAAGGCAACGGCAAGGTGGCTCGGGGTCGATGCTCCGGTGAGGCAAACACGGAGCTAGGGTGTGCACGGGGTCCATCTCATCAAGGTGAGCGTGGATCCGAGGTCAAAGGAAGGAAGGGCTCAACGGCGAGACGGTAGGGTGGCTTTGCTGCGGCGGCGCTCGGCGCACGACAGCAGGCAGGGCGGCTTCCGATCCGGCATCCTCCCGATGCCGTGGTCCAGGGGGCTCGACTAGACCCTGCGTGTGTGCGTGCTGGTGTCCAAGATGGCCGGCAGAGGCCTCAGCCTACGCACTTCGAGGCGGAGCGCCATGAACAGAGCAGCAAGGTCGGGGCGGAAGAAGGCGATGGCGGCGGCGCTCACCGGCGCGGTCGAGGATGGAGTTGCGGTACACGTCCAAGTGGCTCTGGCTCACGGTGCAACTCCTCCTTCCTGCTCCCGACGCAGCAGCAGTGGCTCCAGGTCGACAGCGGCCTTCTTCTCCAACTCCGGCACTGGCGGCTTCCTTCTCCCCCGCCTCCTTCTTCCCTAATCCCCTTCTTCTTCCCCAATTGGTGGTCTGGTGGTGGAATTGGAGGGCCACCGATGCGGTGGCGCGTCCTGGGAAACCCTAGGGCGCTGGGGATTGCTCTTATAGGGATGGAGGTGGTAGGTAGCATGGCGATGGCATGACGGAGGAAAGCTCGGGCAGCCGGGGGCAGTCCCATCCAAGGAAAGCTTCCAGGAGGCTCCCTCGGCTCCTGTGGGCTCCAGCGGGCAGTGGCTCAAGCCAAGATGGCTTCACAGCGAAGGGAGGGAGAGGGGACAGGTAGGGGACAGTGGGTGTGCGGCGGTGCGAGCGAGCGCGGGAGAGCAAGATGCTCACGGCCTTGGGTGCCTTGTGGCATCAGCTTGTCGGCCGACGTGGCGTGCGGGTGGTTGGACGCGGGCAGGCATGGTATGGCGGCCAGGCACATGGTGCGGAGCGTAGGCGGTCAGGCGGGCGTGCGCGGCGCGTGGGGGAAAAAGCAGAATGGTTGGGTGACCTCATCCGGTGTGATGATAGGTAGGTCCCACTACAGGTCCCGCTTGTCAGCGGCAGCGGCCGATTCCTTCTGGGCCGCCTTGCTGGGCCGGTCAGGAGAGAGGAGCGAGCGGGTGATCGGCCGAGCCGCTTGCTGGGCCGTCTCGCACGGAGGGAAAGGAGAGGGAGAGCCAGCAGACGACGGCAGCTAGGCCAGCTTGCTGGGTTGGCACGGCGGGAAGAGAAAGGAGAGAGGGCAGGCCGGGCTTGGGCTGGTTGCTTGCTCGGGCTAAAAGGCTTTTCCATTTCTTCTCTTTATTTTCTTTCTCTTTTTCATATTCAACTACATGGACATATACATATATATATATACATATATGTGATGTGTCAACTCTGAGTAACAAGTAGTGAGCATACAAGGCCCTACTAGTGTTAGGGTATCTTTCCCTTAATATTTATTTGTGAAAATAAATATTATGTTGTCATTTTTATTATTCATTACATAAATCAAATAAAATCCAAATCACTCTTTAATGCAACATGTCATATGAACTATTGAAACATTGATGATAAATCTAATGCAACATCGAAACATAACATATGAAACATGGTTCATGACATAAGGCATTGATTTATTTATGATCACATGAATGCTATGCATGACATGATAGGGCTATGTGCATGTTTAGGAAGTAGATGATGACATGTCGCACTCATCACTCAGGGTTTTTCAAAAAAGTTTTGTAGCTCAGATTTTTGGGTTGTTACAGTCCTCCCCCTCATTGGAATCTTGACCTCGAGATTTAAGAAGCGGCATACCCTTCAAAGAGATAAGGATACTGTAGCAGCAGTTGATTCTCATCTTCCCATGTTGCTTCATATTCAGTGTGATTGCTCCATTGAACCTTGCACATAGGGATAGACTTGCTTCGGGTCTCTTTGGTGTCATAACCTAGAATCTTAATGGGGTGCTCTTTGTATTCCAGAGTATCTTGGATATCAAGCACATCAGTAGTGACTGTTTCTTCTTCGGGTACCCTCAAGCACTTTCATAACTGTGAGACATGGAATATGGGATGTACTCCTGTCAACTGTGGGGTAGCTCAAGCTTGTATGCGAGCTTCCCAACTCTCTGACAGATACGATAAGGTCCAACATATCTTGGAGCTAGTTTCCCTTTCATATGGAATCTGACGGTACCACGAAGTGGAGACACTTCGAGATAAACAAAGTCCCCAACCTTAAATTCAAGGTCTTGATTCCTTTTATCAGCGTAGCTCCTCTGTCGGCTTTGAGCGATCCTCAAGTTCTCTCTAACTTGAGCAACCCCTTCTTCGGCTTCCTTAATCTTGGCGGGGCCAAAGACTGCCCTCTCACCTGGGTGGTCCCACATCAACGGGGTTCTGCATGGTTTGCCATAAACAGCCTGGAAGGGTGACATCTTGATACTTGCTTGGTAGCTGTTGTTGTAAGAGAACTCAGCGAAAGACAAACATTTCTCCCAATCTGAACCATATTTGAGAACACTAGCACGAAGCATATCCTCAAGAATCTGATTCAACGTTTCTGTCTGACCATCTGTTTGAGGGTGGTAAGTAGTGCTGTAATCAAGGTCAGTCCCAATGGACTCGTGAAGAGCTTGCTAGAATCGGGACATGAATTGAGGTCCACGATCCGACACAATACTCTTTGGAGCTCCATGGAGCCTCAATATCTCCTTGATGTAGATATCTGCTAGCTTCTTAGTGCTAACGGTGGTTTTGACAGGCACAAAGTGGGCAACTTTAGTCATACGATCCACAATCACCCAAATGGAGTCATTACCAGCTGGTGATCGAGGTAAAGCCACGATGAAATCCATGGATATACTCTCCCATTCCATTTAGGAACATCGAGTGGTTTGAGTAATCCAGCGGGTCTTCGGTGCTCGACCTTGACTCTGTTACAGTTGTCACATTCGGCCACATGTCTAGCAATGTCTGACTTCATGCCTTTCCACCAAAAGTGCTTCTTCAGATCTTGATACATTTTTGCACCACCAGGACGGATGCAATACTTAGAGTCATGTGCTTCTGATAGAATTTCCTTCTGCAAAGTAGAATTGTTGGGCACACAGATTCTGTCCTTGAACCAGATGGTTCCATGCTCATCTTCTCTGAATTCTGGGCTGTAGCCTAGCTTCATCAACCCTCGAATGTATTCCATTTCCTCACAACTTTTCTGAGCTTCACAAATTCGCTCGGTGAGATTATACTCGATGCGAAGTTCATGTAATAGACCATGAGGTACTATCTTGAGCTAGAGATCTTCAATCTCTTTCTGTAGTTCAGGTGGCAGGGTTGAGGTGAACAGAGCATGACAATAGGTCTTACGACTAAGAGCATCTGCGACTACATTCGCTTTTCCTGGATGATAGTGAATCTCCATGTCGTAGTCCTTGATTAGCTCTAGCCATCAGCGCTGTCTCATGTTCATATCTTCCTGAGTGAAAAAGTACTTCAAGCTCTTATGATCAGTGTATATATCACAATTATTGCCAATGCGATAATGTCTCTAGATCTTCAGGGCGTGCACAACAGCTGCTAACTCGAGATCATGAGTGGGGTATCGTTGCTCATGCTCCTTCAGCTGTAGGGAAGCATAAGCAATTACTTTCCCATTCTACATCAACACACAACCTAGTCCTTGGTGAGAGGCATCACAATAGATGACAAAGTTGCTAGTGATATCAGGTAAGGCGACAGGTGTGGTAGTTAGCTTCTCCTTCAGAGTCTGGAAACTTTGTTCACACTCTGGTGTCCATTCAAACTCGTTGGTCTTCTTCAAGAGATTTGTCATAGGACGAGCTATCTTCGAGAAGTTCTCGAGAAGATCTACAACAACTCTATTTGCTAAGAGTACATGACCAAGGAAAGCAACTTCTTCAAGCCAGAACTCACATTTGCTGAACTTGGCATAGAGCTGGTGTTGAGACAACTTCTCAAGCACCTCAGGTATGCTTCATGCTCTTTGGCTGTGGATGAATATACCAGAATGTCATCAATGAAGACTACCACAAACCAATCAAGGTCATCCATAAACACCTTATTCATCATGTTCATGAAGTAGGCCGGGGCATTTGTGAGACCGAAGGATACAACGGTGAACTCATATTGCCCATAGCGAGTGACAAAAGCTGTCTTGGTGTCGATACCCAGGAAATGGGTATCCCAAACCCTTGGTTTGCCGAACTAAAACCCATAAAATCAGCAACTCGACTCCTTCGGTAACCTTCCGTGCTAACGTACGAAGGCCCGCAGGCTGAGACGAATCGGACTGGCCCACGAACGAACAACGACGGCCCAAAAACAAAGCCTGCTCGAGAGGCTACCAAACGGACTAGTACTGTACACCCGAGAGGTTATCGAACGGACTAGTACTGTATAACCGAGAGGTTACCGAATGGACTGGTACTGTACACGTGAGGGTACAATTCGAGCAACCCCTCGAGGACGGAACTTCGCCCTACGAACGAGCCTGCCCTCAAGGATGTAACTTCGCCCGCCGAATGAGCCTCCCCTCGAGGACGGAACTTCGCCCGGGCGAATGGGCGGCCCTCGAGGACAGTGCACCCCTCGGCTACTGACTCTCCCGTACGGATCCAAGCGCATTTAATGCGATCTATCTACCCCCGCCTAACCGCATGGCCACAGTTACGGTAACAGTTGCAGGCGTGGCGGTCAAATCTGCTTTTACCGCCCATACCCCGGAGTCTCGCAAGTCATATTACGCTGTTGCGCCATACCGAGCGCTGTGCCACGACCAGCACCGCCTCGAGACGTATAAACTAACGTGTTTTCCGTGTTTTTCGGGATTCGGTCTTATCCAGCGAAGCTCGACCTCCTCGGCATGACCCCCTCGACTTCAGATAAGACCCTCGACCATCGCCCCTCGACTTCATCAAGCGAACCCTCGAGCGGAACTTCAACAACTCCCGACGCGACGGTTGCAGGGCCTCCCATACTGACGTACATCACTACAGCAGCGCCGACGTGATCGGCCTCAACGTCGTACATCATTAGCTGTGCGGACTCGAAATACGTGTACCCCTGTGCCCCTCCTTCATCTATAAAAGGAGGCGCCAGGACCTACGAAAGATCGATCGATCAAGAGATAGAAACACTAAGTCTTTAGATCACAGAACGATACCGTGAGACAGCGTAAGGTTGAGTACTAGGCGTCCGAACGCCCAAGCTCCACCCCGCGCTCCTCACACCTGCTTGTATTTTCCCCTGTACTAGCACTTCGGTGCAAGATAACACGAATCATCCTCCCCCCGCTGGACGTAGGGCCTTCTTTACCGAACCAGGATAAATCATTGTGTTCTTCTTGCATCACCCACCGGATTAGGGAGCACGCGATTACAATATTACTCGTTGGTGTTAACCCCTCGAGGGTCAGAACACCGACACTTGGGAATGTCTTCCTCATGAATCTTCATTTGATGATAACCAGATCTGAGATCAATCTTCGAGAAGTACTTAGCACCACGAAGCTAATCAAGCAAGTCATCAATCCTTGGCAGAGGATACTTGTTCTTGATGGTAACAGCGTTGAGATCTCGGTAGTCAACACACATCCTCATTGAGCCATCCTTCTTTTTCACAAACAGAATAGGTGATCCCTAGGGTGAAGCACTAGGCCTAATAAAGCCCTTATTGGAAAGCTCTCTAGTTCATCAACTGACATGCGGTATGGTCGCTTAGCAATTAGACCGGTTCCCCGCACGAGGTCAATTATGAACTCAATGTCACAATCAGTTGGCATGCCTAGCAACTCTTCTGGAAACACATTCTCATATTCTCTAACAATGAGAACATCAGCGAGAGTCTTATCCTCTTTCTGAGATTCTACCTGAACCTTGAGCGCATTCAGGGCACATAGAACAGATACTGATTTATCCTTCTGAGGTGCACATCTGACTACTTGGCCAGAAGGGTGAGTTATCTGAACATATCTGGGTGAACAAGAGATCAAACCTTTGTGCTCTATAAGCCAATCCATGCCTAGGATAACATCCAAACCATTTGATGGTAGAAGGGTAAGGTTAGCTCGAAAGGTTAGACCATCGATAGAAAGCTTCACTCCCTTACAGATATGGGTGCTCCTCATCTCACCAAAAGGAGAACTGGTGACTATAGGCTCCAAACAAAGTGGTAGGTATTTTGTTCTCTCATGCAAACTTGGATGAGATGTATGAACATGTAGCTCTAGAATCAAACAGAATGGAAGCTTTAATGCCATTAACTAAAAACATACCATACACAACAGAACTGGGGCAGCTTGAGCTTCTTCTGCATTCATGTGCGTGAGGTGACCGCGGCTTGCAGATCCACGGTACTGAGACTTGGGTGCAGCAGGTGCGGATGTCTTCTCAGGACAGTCATACACCTTGTGTCCAGGTTTGCCACAACCAAAGCAAGTGAATGGCACACTGCCTGTGGAAGTTGGCGCAGTGGCCTTCCAGTTGCCTGAGTTTGGCGCAGCACGATTAGGTGTAGAGTGATTGGGCCTGTGACGCGGCTACGAAGAATGCTCACGAGGGTAGCGATCCTTCCCGGAGCGGTCATGAGAGTGGTGATCACGAGAGTGACGGTCGCGGGAGCGATGGTCACGAGAAGAGCGAAAGTGGTCAGCAGAGTAGGCACCACCACTCTTATTCGAGCCATAGGTGGGGTTCTTGTCGAAATGAGGATGGCTTGAAGACATGTCCCGATGAAACCTCTTGCACTCATGGTCATGGTGGAAGCCCTCGAATTTCTTCTTCTCCCTTCTGGACATTTCTCCTACCTCCTTCTGGTCTTTCTCGATCTGTATGCAGTGATCGATCATGTCACGAAGGGTGTGACTCTTGGTGCCTCCCAGGGCCACCTTGATCTTGGGGTTCAGACCTTTTCTATACTAAGTGATCTTCTCCTTTTCAGAAGCCGCAACATGCAGAGGTGCATAGCGCAGTAAACTGGTGAAAGTGTTGGTGTACTCGCAGATATCACATCCTTTCTGGGTGAGGTTGCGGAATTCCTCCTCCTTCTGTTCCATGACTCCCTCAGGAACATGGTACTTGATGAACTCATCTGCGAACTCATCCTAGGTGATGTGGTCAGGGTCCTCATGAGCTTGGTGGTAGCTGTCCCACCAAAAGCGTGCAGCTCCAGTGAGATGGTGAGCAGCGATCCCAACTCGTTCCTCAGGGGTACAAGTGGTAAGCTCCAGCTTCTTCTCAATCTCACGAAGCCAATCATCAGCTTCCAGCAGTTCCTTGTAGGTGCCATCAAAATTTGGGTGGCCTGAGCTTCAGAAAAACCTCAAGTTTCCTCTGGAAGTCGTTCGGATTTCCTCCAAAGTGGTGATTGGCTCCATTGACCAATGCGGCAAGCAACTGTGTCTGTTGTGACATCACTTCCGCCAGGTTTGGCAGCGGTGGCAGCGGAGGGATCGGCTGAGGTGGAGGCCCATTGCCATTGGCATCACCTCCTCCAGCAGCACCTCCAGCTGGCGGGGTCTGCTCACGGTTGTTCCCACCCTGGTTGAGGTCGACGGGTGGAACACGACCACCCCTACGTCCACAGCATCTTCCACGCCCAAGCTCGGGCTCAGGTGGAGGCGGACGGTTGCCCAGATGTGCGGAGCATTGTGCAAACATATGCGACACGGGTCAACAATGGTTTAGTAATTTATTAATTCAATATAATTAAATGATTTCAATGATTTAAGGAAAACATTTAATCTATCCAACACTCATATAAAGAAGCAATAAGAGCCATAAAATGCGATAAGATCGAGTATTCATTACATGGTTTGCATTACATGGCATCATCTCTAGCAGCTACGCTAGATGATGTGTGAGATTCGTACTATGAGAAGGTAACTCATGGAGGGTACATCAGGGTAGGTACATCAGAACTCATGGATAACATCTAGCTCAACTCTACTCATGTCGTGGCCACGCAGGGTCCACACTACTCTGACTCGTACATCGATGTGTTGTACACTGCTGGGTGAAAGCGGCTACCAAGAACCATCAGCTCCTCCTGTGACATGTGAAGGTGCTTCATGTAAGCCTAAGCTTCTCCGATCTCCTTGGTAAGCGGTAGGTTGGTGGGGGCTGGACAGTGGTCGTGCCTTAAGAGAGTCTGGCCAATCTGAAAAGTTTCCTTGAAGGGGTCCTATATGGCTGACAAGGGAAGTCGGTCACGTAGCTCAACGTACTCCTGGCAGTGTCTCTCGTCAGCGTTCTTCTAAGCTGTCTTGAGCCTCTTGTACCTGTCCACCAAGGTCTCATTTTGAATCATCAGGGCAATCAGATGGCCTTGGTTGCACTGCGCTTTTGCTTCTGCTTTCTTCAGGGCTTTGATGAGCATTGACTTCTCACACTGCACGATGAAGTTGCTCTTACCATCTTCCCGTCTTCTCTTCTATAGTTCTCTGATCTCCTTATCCCTGTCAATCTTCTCTCCTTCCAACTGGAGAACTCTTGCGTCAAGGTAGTAGTTCCGTAGCCCAATGTCCTCAACCTTGTCTCGCAGGTCAGCGACCTCGGCTTTGTGAGCCCTTGCCTGATGTGCAAGCTTGTCCTTCAGCTGGGCGACGGTAGCCTCGAGTCCTTCTTTCTTCTTAGCTTCCTTCTTGTAGAACTCCTAGTACTCCATCAGGGTGTTGTGGTCGAGATGTCTCTTCTTCTCCAAGTGCTCTATGTAGCGATTCTGCTCGAAGAGGACAGCGGCGGAGGCGCGGCTGCAAAGACTGGTCTCAGCTAGGATGACTGGCCTGACTTGGTCGTCCTACTGCTCTGGTGTGAGAAGAGGGTTTAGGGCCTGAGGAAGAAGACGAAACTCTGTGTTGCGAAGGTGCTGGTAAGCGATCTTCATCACTTCACGTAGAGCCTTGAGTGACACAGACTGGATTCCTTCCTCGATTGAGTCCTCAACTGTCATCTCTAGGAGAGCTGGTACTGAAGACAGGGTCTGACTTGCAGGGATCTCCAGGTGAGTGACCACGTAACCCTTGATTCCTCCTTCTAGGTCAGGTGCTCCAGTGCAGGTGTACTTGATCTCCTCGACAGGTACTCCAAGTACTCCCAGAACACGGCATAGAATGTACGAAAAGCCTGGAAACTCCTGTCCCTGGTAGGTGAACTCAGCCTTGGGCATGCTGCTCAACGGTCCAAGCGGGGGTCCAAAGCTTGTCATCTGCACGTTTAAAAGGGAAAGGATCAGCAAGTCAGTAACAATAGAGAAGCCTTGCATAAGAAGAAACGCAGGGTCAGTATATAACCAAAACAAAAGCTGGTTTGTCCTGTTCTATCGTCCATTTCTAGGGTGTCATCCTAGGGTCAAGTATGGTTCTTGATACCAACTGAAATGACCTTGATTTCCATGAAGGGAAATCCACAGAGCCAAAGTGTAATATGACCATTTAAATCACATTACCCAATAACAGTTGAATACCATAATCGATACATCAAATAAAAGAGTGCAATAGAGAGGGTTACAATAACTTATTACATCGCACTTGGCGGAATCAGAGTTCATGCAGCATAATAATAAAAGCTTGAGGTGCGGAAGCTATCATCTTTGATCCAACTTGAGCAAAGGCATGAAACCCTCAATCGCTGTACTCCCCAGATGAGCACTCACTCCTTGAACCTGAAACTAAATTTTTAGTACGATTTGTACTGGCCACACTCTCATCCTATGCATTGCTTTGTGGTAACTGTGCAATTTTTGGATATAATAAAAGGAACCTATGAGGCTGGGGTTTTCCCTATGCAACTAATTAGGTATATAAATAACAATATATTAATCAAGTTTTAAATACATTCCCATTCCACACCATCCATCACCATCCATCTTTGAAACACCATCCCAACTCCTCCAACACCATCTCTGACTCAAGTCGACAAGCCAACTCCCTCTCGGCTTGCCTCAGCGGCCCGCAGCCCTCAACCTGGCTCACGGCCGAAAAACATACTCAGGGGGAAGGTAGAACACTCCACTCACTAGTCCGGTGCATCCACCTAAGGAAAGGTCCATAGCCAACAAATTATCTTATGTATATATCGAACAACCATATACTCTGCAGAGGTTTCACTAATCCACTAGATAGCCATCCTCGGTGTTGATCACCACCTAGGCAGATTCCAGGCGCCTACTACCATAGAATGATGCCACTCTACCATCCAGCTCTGGATCGCTGGAACTGTGAAGAGAGCACGTATCCACTCCTGTACAGGATGCCATGCCATGTACCCACTCCCGAATGGGGTGCCATGATCGTCTCGGTAGGGTGTTAGCTCCATCCCATGCATATACCTTCCTATCACTACTCACCTAGCAGTAGTGGCATCGATCTATCCAGCGGTTCGGTCGTCTCCCCCCCATGGAGAGCAAGTGGAAATCAAGATATTCCTAAGGTCTGGATACCAGCGCAGCAGTTCCTAAGTTTGACCAAACTGGGATATCTTCATCAGGGTTCATCTTTAACGTGCTACCACAGCACCTTCGTTCTGGGCTCCACCACTCAGAGGATCACACCCAAAGACCACCATCACATTTCAGTTAGCCCGCCACAAGCTCCTCTCATGGGAATGTCTAGATCCATTCCCCGGCAAGACTTACTCCAAAAGCTCATCGTAGATCCCGGCTCGATCGAATCAACCCTCACCCTACTCCCTGCGGTAAACTCCACCCCAAACCTAGATACAGCATCATCAGCTCACATGCCCATCTGATCCATCAACTCTCACATTCCTAGCCTGGCTCTCTCCAGGCCTTCCCCAGAGTTCATCACATCGCATCAAAACATAAGCGAGGTATAAAAATATAATTATAGCAGATAAACAAGTGGCTAACATAATAGCGGGTAAGCAGGTGAAAGTTTACAACAAGGTAGGGCTCATCAAATAATAATCTATCATGCAATCCTAGCACAGGCAAATCATTATAGCAATAGGAATTAAAGCACTAGCCATACTACATTTGCCATCCGTAATGGGATCTACGAGGTTGGGTGAGGTGTGGCACCTTCACTGACATAGCTGTCGGACTTCTCCTGGTAGTCACTGTCGTCAGACTTGTCCTCGCTCGAGCCTGTAACGAGATTTAATGGTCACGGGAGCGACCCCTATAGATTAGCATAAAGAACGAATGCAAAATAGAAGATCCAAATGCATTCAAACATAGCTTAGATAGATAGCGCTCAATTTAAAGAAAATTTAGATATGTGGATGGCATTTTTTGGAGCTCGTATGAATTAGTTATGAATTTTCAAAGATTTAACCATTTTCTAAAAAAGAAAAAGGGCTGATTTATCTGGTGCTGACACGTAGTAGCACGGAATTGGGCCATGTGTCGCGCGCGGGTCAAACAGGGTCAACACAGATGCTGACGTGGCAGATGACGTCATGCTGACGTCAGCATTGACCGGGTCAACAGAGGCCTGACAGGTGGGTCCGGGGTGACGTCACTGCTGACGTCAGCAGTCAACGGTCAACGGTCTGGTGGGCCCCACTAGGCCATTAACGGGCCGTTAATGGGCTGAGTGGGCCGGATATGAGCCGGGCCAGGCCCGCCATGTGGCACGCGCTGGTGCGGCCACGTCATCACTCTGGACCCACAACGGGCGCGGTTCACGGTCTCTGGTCCATGGTGCGCCACACTCACTGAGGTCCACTGGTAGTGGCTCATGTCCATGTACGCCGGGTGCACAAACTTGCTCTCTGGTTCACACGGTCCACAGCTAGGTCCCTCGGTGCACCGGCTCAACTTGGTCCCACGTGCAGTGGCTCTTGTTCATGTGCACTGATTCCACCAACCGCTCCACCACTCCATCCCCTTCCTCTGTCTGCTCTCGCCCGACAGTGCGGCCCGCCGACGGCGGCAATCCTTCAAAATCCGACGACTCTGTTGATCCTCCGGCGCCATCTTCTTGCCCATCGTCTCCGGGACGTCAAGGCGAGCACGATGATGGTCTTCAAGGCGGCATCTTGGCTCCCGGTGACGCGCTCCATGGCGGACAGCGGCTCGACGGCAATGGCACTCAGTGGCTCCTTCACTCTGAGCCACTCCCAGTCTAATTGGGGGCACGGTTGTGCGATTAGGTGCATGCAGCACCTTCCCGAAGTGCCAGCGGTGACCAAAACACATTGTGGAGTCCATGTGGGTTGCAAATCCCATGGCGGAGCTCCGACGTGGCCACGGTTCACGGCAACAGCACCCAGGGAGGCTCCACGGCTCCCATCTTCTCCTTGAGTTGATGCAGCACTTCTTGACAGAGCTTCTCGGCTTCTTCTTGATCCTTGTGGTGGTCGGAGATGGCAGGAAACGACGGTGAACAGCGGCGCTCTGGAGTGGCAGCGCACTGGCAAGGCAACGGCAAGGTGGCTCGGGGTCGGTGCTCCGGTGAGGCAAACATGAAGCTAGGGTGCGCACGGGGTTCATCTTATCAAGGCGAGCACAGATCTGAGGTCAAAGGAAGGTAGGGCTCAATGGCTAGGCGGCAGGGTAGCTTCGCCGTGGCAGCGCTCGGCGCGCGGCGGCGGGCAGGGCGGCTTTTGATCCGGCATCCTCCCGATGCCGTGGTCCAGGGGGCTCGGCTAGACCGTGCGTGTGTGTGTGCTGGTGTCCAAGATGGTCGACAGGGGCCTCAGCCTATGTGCTCCAAGGCGGAGCGCCATGACCAGAGCAACTCCACGTGACGGGAGGATGGAGTTGCGGTACACGTCCAAGCGGCTCCGTCTCGTGGTACAACCCCTCCTTCCTACTCCCGTCACAGTAGCAGCGGCTCCGGGTCGGCGGCAGCCTTCTTCTCCAACTCCGGCGCCGGCGGCTTCCTTCTCCCCCGCCTCCTTCTTTCCCAATCCCCTTCTTCTTCTCCAATTGGTGGTCTGGTGGTGGAATTCGAGGGCCACCGGTGCGGTGGCGCGTCCTGGGAGACCCTAGGGCACCGGGAATTGCTCTTATAGGGATGGAGGTGGTAGGTAGCTCAGGCAGCCGGGGGCAGTCCCATCCAAGGAAAGCTTCCAAGAGGCTCCCTCAGCTCCTGTGGGCTCCAGCGGGCAGTGGCTCAAGCCAAGATAGCTTCGCGGTGAAGGGAGGGAGAGGGGACAGGAAGGAGACAGCGGGTGTGCGGCGGTGCAAGCGAGTGCGGGAGAGCAAGATGCTCGCGGCCATGGGTGCCTTGTGGCGTCAGCTTGTCGGCCAACGTGGCGCGCGGGCGGTTGGACGTGGGCAGGCGTGGTACGGTGGCCAAGCACATGGTGCAGAGCGTAGGCGGCCAGGCGGGCGCGCGCGGTGCGCGGGGGAAAAATCAGAATGGTTGGGTGACCTCATCCGGCATGATGACAGGTGGGTCCCACTGCGGGTCTCGCTCATCTGCGACAGCGGCCGGTTCCTTCTGCGTGCGGACGCGGGCGAGCGCGGGCGCGCGGTTCTGGGCCGCCTTGCTAGGCCGGTGCGGAGAGAGGAGCGAGCGGGCGATCGGCCGAGCCACTTGCTGGGCCGTCTCGCGTGGAGGGAAAGGAGAGGGAGAGCGGGCAGATGATGGTAGCTGGTCCAGCTTGCTGGGTCGGCACGGCAGGAAGAGAAAGGATAGAGGGCAAGCTGGGCTTGGGCCGGTTGCTTGCTCGGGCCAAAAGGCTTTTCCATTTCTTCTCTTTATTTTCTTTCTCTTTTTCATATTCAACTACATGATATATACATATATATATTCATATATGTGATGTGTCAACTCTGAGTAACAAGTAGTGAGCATACAAGGCCCTACTAGTGTTAGGGTATCTTTCCCTTAATATTTATTTGTGAAAATAAATATTATGTTTTCATTTTTATTATTCATTACATAAATCAAATAAAATCCAAATCACTCTTTAATGCAACATGTCATATGAACTATTGAAACATTGATGATAAATCTAATGCAACATTGAAACATAACATATGAAACATGGTTCGTGAGATAAGGCATTGATTTATTTATGATCACATGAATGCTATGCATGACATGATAGGGCTATGTGCATGTTTAGGAAGTAGATGATGACATGTCACACTCATCACTCAGGGTTTTTCAAAAAAATTTTGTAGCTCAAATTTTTGGGTTGTTACAGCTAATCATGTAGATGATGATATTCCGATTGTATATATGATTAATAAAGTGTTCATTGAATATCCATTATAGACAACTTGTATTGATTGGCGATTATGTGAATTGTTTGTGGAACTCAATTAATTAAATGGTATTCTAAAGTTGTATATGGTCGGCGTTCTTATGAGAACACACTTGAATATTAGACCAACACATATATTAGTTGATGACTATGTTTCACAAGTCATGGACATGGAGATGTCAAACTAATAATGTGGGCACATGTGAGACATGTAGGCTGGACTGACCCGACATGAGAAAGTCTCTATTCACATCATGTACATTATGTCCTTAGACCTAAGATTGTGGTATGTACTCAAGATGTGAAACGGCCTACTTAGGGACTATCAAACGCTGCTCCGTAACTGGGTAGTTATAAAGGTGGTCTTCGGGTGGTCGGGAAGCATGCTATGAGACATACAATCAAGATGGAATTTTCCCCTCTCTACACGAGAGGGATATGACTGGATCACTTAAGTGATTGGATCAACAAATGCATGGCCGTGCTTGGGTTAAGTGTTAACCCACGAGTTGAACCACATATCGAGTGGCAAAGAGAATAACTTGTATGTGGTCATAGTGGTTCGTCTAATATGATCTTTGCATGCACATAGGAGTTGTCACGCCTTGCTAGAGGGCGCTGTCAACTATTGGGCGAGTAGGAGTACTCGGCCCTTGTCAATGTGTGCGTGAACCTATAGGGTCGCACGCTTAAGGGGCTGGAAGCCTAATTCGGATTGGACCCGAATTAGACAAGGCTTAGGGTTACTAATGGGCCTCCAACTCGTGAGCTCATTGGGGACACCTATATAAGCAAGAGGTAGGGGCACGGTCAGGGTTACACACACCTTTGCCAGCAGTCGTCTCCCTCCTCATGCTCGCGCCTTCTGCTCCTCATGGACCTAGCAGTCCGGAGGCTCATCGCTTCTTCCCTGCACGTGTGGGATTCCTCGGAGGTGCTACATCTGGAGCACTGGGACAAACCGCACGAGGGGATTAAGGTGATGAACGAACACACAACTGCACTGCCTGCTGCAACACGTACGACTACATCGAGTCATCTTCCGCTGCACCTGCGCATCTAGTGGTAATCCCGTAACCTGTAACTAGCAGTAGATCCTGGTTTATGAGGTCGAAAAGTTTTGTTTTCTGGCTAGCGTAGCACCCTCATAACCCATCAGTGGTATTGGAGCCATTACTGCCTTGTTATAGGTTCAGTTTTGTGCATATGGTGATATGCGTGGTTGTAGATGAGTCTCTAACCTTGTTTCGTCATCTTGCCGTGTTGGTCTTGAAACGATCTACTCGTACCGGTCGGAATTCCGCCATCCGAGTTAAGTGATTCATGTAAATCTAGTCATGGCGAGTTAGAGATCAATCAGATTGATCAAATTGAACACTAGGTCAAGTGCCAAGTGCATATGATGCACGGCGGTGGTAGATGAAATTTACTGCCGGGCGCCGGTTTGCCGAGAAAAGTATTGTTCGGTAAAATAGCCGTAACTTTTGAACCGTAACTCAGATTGAGACGAACTCTAAACAAAAATCATAGAGAACAAAATTTTACATTTGATTCTCTACAACTTTGCTGCATTTGGCAAAATTAGAATTGTGAAATAAGGCTTGGAAAATAGAGCTTTCTGCGTTGCAAGATTAGACGTCGGATTCGGATAACTCTATTTTGCAGGTATTGATGACTGGTATAGCCCTTATGTGTATGTGATGCATGTATGTATTTAATTCATGGCTTGCATGTCATGAGGACAATATGGGCAGGAGCCACATACATATTGTCAAAATTAATGTAATGGCCTGTGTGCCAATATGTGATGATCTATTCGCGACTATGTAATTTTATTTTACTTGCGCTAGTAGTAGCTAGTCTTGGTGGAATCATCACTAAAAGATGGCATACTTGAATCATGGAGATGGAGATCTCCATGATGCACAAGTTGAAGGAGGTGGAGATCCCCAAAGGAATAATGGGCTATACCAAGTCATGTCTATGTTATGCCGTTCTTACTATGTTCTACTTTCACATGCTATTATGTTTTTGTCTAATTTCATGCGGTAGTGAAGTAGAACAATCCCTCAGCAATGTTTAAGTTAAATGCTTTCCCAAACCTTGTACAATCGGTGGTGGGTCTATGAAATTAGGGTGCCACTGGTTTTCCTCGACTAGGCAAGTTTATATTGGATACTTACTGCAAGAAGGTTTGGTTACTTAAACAAAGTCATCCTAACGGTTAGGGACCTTGGAGCATGGGTAGGTTGAGCGTAGCATAGAGATGCTGCCCAACAACAAGAGTCATATGTGATATGATTAGCAAAGTGTTGCTTACCGATCTACCATGTGTTCTAGCGGTGATGCTAAAGCTCACTAGGTGACTTGTTAGTTGTGGGTCTTGAAACACTAAGTATCAATTGAGGGATATTGATTTTAGTGGAGTAGATTTTATTTTGATATAATTTACTCTTTCATGGATACATTGTCTTAGTATTTTGTGTTACTTTTGTTGTAGATGGCCGCTCGTAATCAACCATTTTATTTGCGTACAATTCTTGAGAAAGATAAGTTGACTGGAACAAATTACGCAAATTGGATCTGCAACCTAAGAATTGTTCTCAGGGCTGAGAAAAAGGAAGAAATTCTAGACACCCCATTACCAGATGAGCCTGATGAAAATGCAACTGCTGCTGAGAAAAACACTTACAAGAAAGCATGTGATGTGGATCTTGAAGTGAGTTGCCTCATGCTTGCTTGTATGGAACCTGATCTGCAGATGCACTTTGACAACAATCATTCAGTGAAAGATATAATCGTGGCGCTTGAAGATATGTTCCAAACTCAAGCGCAGACTGAAAGGTTCAATGTCTCTAAGGAGCCTACAGAAACCAAGCTAGCAGAGGGCGCAGCTGTTGGTCCATATGTAATCAAGATGGTTGGTTACACTCAGAGGTTGGAGAAGCTAGGCTTTCCAATTGGCCAAGAGTTGGCTACTGATTTCATTCTTGCATCTCTTCCGGCCAGCTATGGAAACTTCATCTCGAACTACCATATGCATGGAGCAGAGAGGGGCTTGAATGAACTGTGTGGCATGCTAAAAACAGTAGAGGCCGACATCAAGAAAGGTGCCGGCAGTAGCCAAGTGTTGGCGATCTAGAACCGACCTCGTTTTAAGAGGAAGGGCAATTCTTGGAGGAAGAAGAAGGGCAAGGCTAAAGATGAGATCTCTAAGCCAAACCCATCTGCTGCTAAGGCTGGACCATCTGCAAATTCAGATTGCTTTTATTGTAAGGGAAAAGGTCACTGGAAAAGAAACTACAAGGAGTATTTGGCATCCTTAGAGAAGGATGGCGGCGGTAAAGGTACTGCTACTGCTTGTACTCTTGTTGTTCATGTTACAGATATTTTTCTTGTTAACTCTTATATCAATTCTTAGGTATTTGATACCGGATCAGTTGCTCATATTTGCAATATGATGCAGGGAATGATAAGAAGTAGAAGCGTGGAGAAAGGAGAAGTTAATTTCCGCGTGGGCAATAATGCAAGAGTTGCTGCATTGAACGTCAAGACGATGAAACTTCCCTTGCCGTCAGGATTTATTTTGGAATTGAATAATTATTATTTGTTTCTAGTTTAAGTCAAAACATTGTGTCACCTTCATGCTTGATGAAGGATGGTTATTCATTTGCGAGTAAAGAAAATGGTTGTGTGATCTCAAAGAATGATGTGTTTGTGGCTTTTGCATCCATTGTGAATGGGTTATTTATTTTAAATCTTGATGACGCACCTGACTGTAATGTTAGTGCTAAACGGCCTCGGCTTAATGAGTTAAGTCCTACCTATATGCGGCATTGTCGTTTGGGTCATATAAGTGAGAATCGCATGAAGAGGCTCTATGATGATGGTCTTCTAACTTTGTTTGATTTTGAATCATACGAGACATGTTAGGCTTGCTTGCTAGGCAAGATGACCAAGGCGCCATTCAAAGGATTTCCTGAGAGGGAATCTGACTTGTTGGAACTTGTACATACTGATGTATGTGGACCAATGAGCACGACAGCTAGAGGCGGATTTCAATACTTCATAACTTTTACTAATGACTTTAGTAGATATGGATATGTCTACCTAATGAAGCATGAGTCTAAAACATTTGAAAAGTTCAAAGAATTTCAGAATGAAGTAGAGAATCAACATGGCAAGAAGATGAAGGCCTTGCGATCTGATCGTGGAGGCGAATATCTAAGTCACGAGTTTAGTAATCATCTTAGAGTTGTGGAATTTTTCCATAGCTTACACCACCCGGAACGCCTCAGAGAAATGGCGTGTCTGAGCGACGTAATTGGACCTTGTTGGACATGATTCGGTCTATGATGAGCCAGTCATACCTACCTTTATCGTTTTGGGGATACGCTCTAGAAACAGCCGCTTTCACATTTAATAGGGTACTATCTAAGTCCGTAGTTAAGACACCATACGAGATGTGGACTGGTAAGAGTCCCAGTTTGTCTTTTCTAAAAATTTGGGGTTGTGAAGTTTATGTTAAATGACTTATATCAGATAAACTAACACCCAAATCGAACAAGTGCTTTTTCGTGGGATATCCGAAGGAAACTTTAGGGTATTATGTCTATAACCGGTCAGAGGGCAAAGTGTTTGTTACTCGAAACAGTGTTTTCTTAGAGAAAGAGTTTCTCAAAAGAGAAAAGAATGGACAAAAGGTGTATCTTGAAGAAGTTCAAGATGAGCCAGTAGGGACTGACTCTACGAGTGATGCTAATGTAGCAGAGCAAGTTGAGACACCCGTGGCAGTGGAGACACCGCCACAACCACGAAGATCAGTGAGACTTCACGCATTGCATGGGGATTTGTTATTGTTAGACGATGATGAACCTGCGGATTATGTGGAAGCTATGATGGATCCAGATTCTAAGAAATGGCAAAGTGCCATGAGATCCGAGATAGATTCCATGGGAGACAATCAAGTTTGGAACTTGGTTGACCCGCCTGATGGGGTTAGACCCATAGAGAGCAAATGGATCTTTAAGAAGAAGAAGGATATGGATGGAAATGTTCACGTCTATAAAGCTTGACTTGTCGCAAAAGGTTTTTGACAAGTTCAAGGAATTGACTATGATGAGCCGTTCTCGCCGGTAGCGATGCTTTAATCTATTCGGATCATTCTAGCAATTGCTGCATATTTCAATTACGAGATATGGCAGAAGGATGTTAAAACAGCCTTTCTAATTAGATATTTAGAAGAGGACGTGTATATGATACAGCTCAAAGGTTTTGTTGATCCTAATAATGCTGGAAAGATATGCAGGCTTAAGAAATCTATTTATGGGTTAAAGCAAGCATCTCGAAGTTGGAATATTTATTTTGATGAGGTAGTCAAAGGGTTTGGCTTCCGTCAGAATGAAGAAGAACCTTGTGTTTACCAGAAGGTAAGTGGGAGCGCTATTGTGTTTCTGATCTTGTATGTGGAGGACATACTATTGATTAGGAATGATATTCCTATGTTGCAATCTGTAAAGACTTCACTGAATAATAGTTTTTCTATGAAGGATTTAGGAGAAGCAGCATACATCTTGGGAATTAAGATCTATAGAGATAGGTCGAGAAGGCTAATAGGATTAAGCCAAGACACGTACATTGACAAGGTGTTGAAACGGTTCAACATGGAACAGTCCAAGAAAGGGTTCTTACCTATGTCACATGGTATGCGCTTTAGTGACAAGCAGTGTCCTTCATCAGATGAAGAGCGCAACCGCATGAGTAAGGTTCCATATGCTTCGGCTGTTGGTTCCATCATGTAAGCCATGATATGTACTCGCCTAGATGTCTCATATGCTCTAAGTGTTGCGAGCAGGTACCAAGCTAATCCGGGTGAACCTCACTGGACGCTTGTTAAGAACATCCTAAAGTCCTTACAAAGGACTAAGTATGTGTACCTAATCTATGGAAGTGAGGAGGAGCTCGTTGTAAACGGTTACACCGATTCTAGCTTCCAAACCGACGGGGATGACTCACTATCTCAATCAGGTTTTGTGTTCACAATAAATGGTGGTGCAGTTAGCTGGAAAAGTTCCAAGCAGGAGACGGTGTCCGATTCTATAGCAGAAGCTGAGAATATTGCAGCTTCTGGTGCTGCAAAGGAATGTGTTTGGTTGAGGAGGTTCCTCATTGAGCTTGGTGTGTTTCCGAATGCATCGGACCCATTGAATTTATACTGTGATAATAATGGGGCAATTGCACAGGCTAAGCAGCCTAGGGATCACCAAAAGAACAAACATGTACTCTGGAAGTTTCATCTCATTCGAGAGTTTGTGAAACGAGAAGAGATCAAATTGTGCAAAATACATACGGATTTAAATGTAGCAGATCCTTTGACAAAGGCTCTTTCACAGCCTAAGCATGAGGTGCACATGAGGTCTATGGGGATTAGACATCTAAGAGATTAACTCTAGTGAAAGTGGGAGACTGTTGGAATATGCCCTAGAGCTAATCATGTAGATGATGATATTCCTATGTATCCATGATTAATAAAGTGTATTTTGAATATCCATTATAGACAACTTGTATTGATTGATGATTATGTGAATTGTTTGTGGAACTCAATTACTTGAATGGTTATTCTAAAGTTATCCCTGGTCGGCATTCTTATGAGAACACACTTGAATATTAGACCAGCACATGTATTAGTTGATGGCTATGTTTCATAAGTCATGGACATGGAGATGTCAAACTAATAATGTGGGCACATGTGAGACATTTAGGCTAGACTGACCCGACATGAGAAAGTCTCTATTCACGTCATATACGTTATGTCCTTAGACCTAAGATTGTGATATGTACTCAAGATGTGAAACGGCCTACTTAGGGACTATCAAGCGCTGCTCTGTAACTGGGTAGTTATAAAGGTGGTCTTCGGGTGGTCGGGAAGCATGCTATGAGACATAGACAATCAAGATGGAATTTGCCCCTCTCTACGCGAGAGAGATATCACTGGACCACTTAAGTGATTGGATCAACAAATGCATGGCCGTACTTGGGTTAAGTGTTAACCCACGAGTTGAACCATATATCGAGTGGCAAAGGGAATAACTTGTATGTGGTCGTAGTGGTTCGTCTAATATGATCTTTGCGTGCACATAGGAGTTGTCATACCTTGCTAGAAGCCGCTGTCAACTATTGGACGAGTAGGAGTACTCGGCCCATGTCAATGTGTGCATGAACCCATAGGGTCACACGCTTAAGGGGCTGGAAGCCTAATTCGGGTTGGACCCGAATTAGGCAGGGCTTAGGGTTACTAATGGGCCTCCAACTCGTGAGCTCATTGGGGACGCCTATATAAGCAAGGGGTAGGGGCACAGTCAGGGTTACACACGCCTTTGGCAGCCACCATCGCCCTCCTCACGCTCGCGCCTTCTGCTCCTCGCGGACCTAGCAGTCCGGAGACGCATCACTTCTTCCCTGCACGTGTGGGATTCCTCAGAGGTGCTGCATCTGGAGCACTGGGACGAACCACGCGAGGGGATTGAGGTTACGGACGACCACTCAACTCCACTGCCTACTGCGACGCGTACGACTACATCGAGTCGTCTTCCGCTGCACCTGCGAATCTAGTGGTAATCCCATAACCTGTAACTAGCAGTAGATCCTGGTTTATGAGGTCAAAAAGTTTTGTTTTCTGACTAGCGTAGCACCCTCATTACCCATCACCTCTGCCGCCATCATCATTGCCAACAAGAGAACGCTTTGCGGCGGTGGAGGTGGTGGCATCGCCGGCAGACCCCCGTAGTCCGCCGGTGGCACGCCGTGTCAGAGAGGAAGACTATTATTATCCAGTGGTGACATCGCCACGCCACGACAGAGGGTTTTCGGTGGTGGCACGCCGCAGAGAGGAAGACTATAATCCTTCGGCCAGCCCTACGGTGGTGGTAGTGCCAATGGGCCACAGTAGAGAGGGAGGTTATTATCCGGTGACGGATATGGAGTGTGGTGACAGACGGATTCCGACGGCGGCACACCACGGCAGAGGGGGAGGTCATTATTATTCTACGGCGGATACAGTATTGCCAGCGGCACGCCCTGGCGGAGAGTTTCCGGCAGCGGCACGCCCTGGCGGATAGTTTCCGGTAGCGGCACGCCGCAGCAGAGAGGAAGACTATCATCATTCTGCGGCACATACGGCGTTGCCGGTGGCACGCCCTGGTGGAGAGTTTCCGGCGGCGGCACGCTGCGGCAGAGAGGAATACTATCATCATTCTGCGGCGCATACGGCATTGCCGGTGGCACGCCGTGGTGGAGAGTTTCCGGTGGCGGCGGCACGCCGCGGCAGAGAGGAAGACTATCATGATTCTGCGGCGCATATGGTGTTGCCAGCGGCACACCCTGGTAGAGAGTTTTCGGTGGCGGCGGCATGCCGTGGCAGAGAGGGAGGTCATTATACGGTGGCGGACACGGAGTGTGGTGGCGGACAGTTTCCGGCGGTGGGGCGCCGTGGCAGAGAAGATGACTATTAATATTTTGCGGCGCATACCATGTTGCGGGCGGCACGCCCCAGCGTAGAGTTTCCGGTGGCGGCGGCGGCATGCTGCGGCAGAGAGGCATATCCGGTGGCTGACGCTGATCCGGTGGTGGCGTCGCTACGACTCCTCGATCGGCAGAGAGGATCCGGCATACGAATAATGGAGGCTACAGGGCCCACGACGGGCGTGCCAGCGCGTGCATTATTTTTACATGTTCAAACTATTTGAATAACCATGATGTAAAGATGCATCGCTTAGCTTTTGAGGATACCCCGTAGTTTTTTCAGTTGTTTTATTTCTTTGTTATTTTCATTACCCTGTAAATATTCAGACTGTGCTTTCTACTAAATGAAATGGCAGAGATTTCCATTCAAAAAAACCATTTGAATAGAACATATAGATTTGAAAACATCCGAACATGTTTTATTTTGGGTCTGTCTACGTTGTAGCCGGTTGATTTACTCGATAGTCTCAACTGGTTGAGGATTCAAACAAATCAACCGGCACCTGGAAGAAAGCAATGCCAGTTGATTTGTTATCTATCTCAACCAGTTGACAATTACAACCAAACCAACCAGGCCGGGAAAAATAAAGAATAACATTTTTAAAAAAACAAATCAAATAAGAAAAATTCAAATAAACATATTTCTATTTTTTTCTATAGTAGGCAAATAACAAAAGGAAAACTTTAAATAAATGAAAAATTTTACCAAATGCAAATATGCATATATCAGAATAAACAAATTTTAAAAAATACCAGATTTTTTTCTATAGTAATCAAATAACAAAGAGAAAACTTTAAATAAATGATAATTTTTGTAGAATGCAAATATGCATATACCAAATTAAACAAATTTTGCTCTAATAACAAAAAAAACTTATACCTTCTAATAACAAAGTTTACGCTGACTAGTCAAGTGTAAATTTCATAACAATTAGGTGTAAGTTTCATAAGACTAATGGTAACACTTGTACATAATAATCTGATTATAATACTAAGAACAACATTTCCCAAATCAAGCAATTCATAACGCTGAAATAATAAGCAGGTCCTTTAACAACTTACTTAAAATGACAAAAATGTGAATGTTACTACTGGTTACGGAACCATTATTACAACTAGGCAAAACCAAAAAGAAATACTAGGGCGTTCCTATCCACTTGAAACCTGAGAGTTGTAAGGAGATAGATCAAAATGAAGTCTAATAAGTACATATGGATTCATTTGTGCCCAAACAGTTGGCAAATTGGGTCACAAATGTGGCGTAAAACCAAGTTACACCTTGAAGTAAAATAATTTATACTAATAAAGACAGTGTAAATTTCATGAAAAATAAATGTAAGTTTAATAACGCATATTAATTCTACCTAGAGGTATGCAACCACAAGACAAATGAGAAAGCATCCCTGTGCATCAACCTCAACAAAGAACCCACTTGAAACCTGGGGGTTGTAAGCAGACAAAGATTAAAATGAAATGTTATCAATATATACCACTTCTACTAAATATAGTTGGAAAATCATGAAATAAACAAACAAAACTACTACTTTATACACAACTTACATCACACAAGCACTAAAATTACACAAGCAAATAAACAAAATTACACTAGTAAATTTGGTATAAATTTAGTATTATGATAATGTAAAAACCAAATAATGTACTAAAATAGTGCATATATTGTTACACATTCAAATAGAAATGACAAACATATGTATGAAACCAGTAGCATATAATCAACTTATAGATCACCTTGACAGATAATCTAAAATAGATTACAGATACTACTAAATAGGTCACAGGTAGATATGCCTAGACAACTGAAGAGAAACCTGAATGAATAGTAAGAAGGCAAAAGAAACAGACATGCAATGTGAAGGAGGCTGTAGTCGATCTGGACTTCCTTGGCAACAAAATACACACCGATGGAGTCCTTATACTGGTTGGGTCTCTATCAATGCATAACAAACAGAGATAGTTGTCACTAATCAGAAATGAAAATATTATTTGCTATTAGCCAAGAGGACACGAAGGCATACTATCAAAGTACCTGGAGGCATGCATCCACATGAAAAATGACATAGCCTTCCTGTCCATCAACACACAAGAAGGCAAACCAACAATTCAAAGATATTAGAAAAACAGCTACCAAGCCATAAAAAAGGAAATCGATTGCAGTCTAATATTACAGGAATTGGCAAGAGAAACTTATCTTAGTAAGAAATTGAACACACTTCCAGAAATGATTACCAGCTTGCCATCCTATTATATTCAAATCAAATTCAAATTATAAACTCAGGCTACAAACTAAACTCAAATTTTATGTCACTGAAACACTAAAATTATATTAACCTATTAATGAACTTACACTGACCGAATTGGTGTAAATAAATTACTAACAAGATGTAAATATGGTACTAACAATGAACTAAACAAAGAAATTAACAATAACAAAAGCAAACAAATTGGATCCCATGAGTTATCTTATTATCAGAAAAAAAAGGTGTCCTAACACCAACCATGACTCATCCAAAGATAAAACCTGACAATTATAATAGTAGAAAAGCAAAACTAACATAATTCTAAAACGAAAAATTCTAACTAAAAAATAGAAGATGTAGGTCCATGCACTCACAACCAAAGGTGAGCAACCTGCTCACCTCTCCTCTCCCTCTCCAATGAAACAAGGTAGAAGAAAGGACATGAGCTTTCTCTACACACACACACTGGTCAGATTCTAGCGATGGCTCAAACTGAAAGTCTAAATGTTGGAGGCAAAGAAACACCAAAGGTGATGTACTTCTACATTGACCTATTGCCATATTGCAGCCAAAAAGGACCAAGAAAAAATGGCAACTTTTGTATATGATGTACTGACTACAGGTCTCCTACGCTGAGCATGCATGGAATTTCTGAATGTGAAATGATAAAAGTGAGAGGGGTTCATGCCAGCAATCTCTATTCATATTCAGAAAAAAAAAACAGCTAGTATACAGTTTTTCACTGGATGGATCAAGTTCATATTCAGATAACATTGAAATAACAGGTTCATGGGATTCTAAAGAAATAACAGGTTCACATTCAGATAGCACGTCCACACTCAGATAGCACGCTCCTGAGTCACATTCAGATAGCAGGTTGATGGTTAAAAAAATGAACAAGAGTACAATGTCATACAAACGATTATGAATACCCTAAAACATACCTTGAATAAAAGTTGCGGATAGTCCAAGAGATAGATACCACTGTCAGGTGATCAGGTTCACCATCCCACTGGACACCAACTCAGGCTTCAAAATGGAATCATGCAAAATAGTACAAAAAGGTAGCAACTCAGCCTTCACAAATTGGAAAATAGTGACAAGCAACTAAAATCAGTAATGAAAATAAATATATAACTACTAAATGGTACTAATGCAGCACATTCAGTTAAAATTAAGCTATATTCACATTCAGAGAAAAACTCGATAACATCCAGTTAAAATTCAAACATGTACACATCTCTACTCTTGAAAAGCGGAAAAATGTCCAGGTCTACCTGACGAAACCCACCCGACTCCCGTCAATCTTGGGGTCCGAGCGCTCGTCCACGCGGGAAACTGGCGCGTCGGAGCGTACGGTTGCCGGCCCTTTTCGACTGTTTTTTTTTCCTTTTTGTTTTTGCTAGCTGGCCGGCCCATTTTTGGCCTTTTTTTTTTTCTTTTTTGGCGAACAGAGCAGCCAACAGCCTCACTCCGTCACTGACCTCACTCGTGGAGCCGCGAGATTGCCGCGAGATGGTTGACCTCGGGTGACCTCGGCGGCATCGGCGGACCTCGGCGGCGGCGGACGTCCCGGTGGCGGACGGCAGTATCCCCTCCGGCCTGTTCTCTCCATTCTCGGCGGCGGACGTCCCGGTCGATCCCCGGCGGCGGCTGCAGTCGAGGGACAGGCGGCGGTGCTACGGCGTCGGGGACTGTTTGCGCGTGGCTGGCAATTCTGATTCTGGGCGGCGGTTCTGCTTCTTCTCCGACGATTCGACGGCCCAACGCCGCCACTGCTTGCACCAATCAAGGTATGTCGCCTCCATCTTCGCCACTGCCACTGCCCTGCTCCTTCCGCCGGCTTCTCCTCATGCCGTTTCCTCTGCAAATACAGGTTGTGTCTTGTCATTAGCTCCTCTCCGCCAGCTCTCCATCTCCCGCTGTACACTCGACCCATCTCCCGCTGTGCCTTGAACTGTATACTATATGTCCACATATCTAATATTCAGTTCAAGGCAGTATATGAAGACATCATCAAAGACAAGCATTTTCAGTTCAAGGCAGTAGAACTACAATATGTATACTTTGCTTAGCCTAGTCTAGTAACCATTAGAGCTTTAAACACATTAGTGAAGGGCCAAGCGACAAATAGTGCATCTTAATAGGTATGTAGCTATTGTGGAATAAAAGATTTATCCAAACTTATCTCTAAACTGGTAGTGAACCACCATGAAGGAAATCAATGTCTTGATAGATTACTACAAATCAATGCTCCTTTGTCTATGTTTCTTTCTTGCTCATTAGAAACTGTTGAGAACCCAGGTTATGTCTCCAGATTGGAGCTTTCCATTTGAGTGGCATTAGCCTAATATGCTCTTGCCATCCAATCTCACTGGAGTACATATTCTGGTAGTAAATAGTTGATGTTGTACTACTATATAATTGATATTCTGAGAGTATAAAGTTGATTTTCTCCTACCAAGTATTTGATGTTCTCTTATTTCAGAATATTGAATTCATATTTTTTTCCTGCAGCCCTTGGGAGTCACTTCCCTCTGTTTGACAGCTTAGAGGTTGTGATTGGCATCAGGTATTCCATCAATGTATTCTCAGTGAAAGAATATGATGTTCTTCTTTTTCCTGTTGCAAAAGAATTGGTTTTTTTATTCTTGCTAAATATATAGCAGTTTTGAGTTTGCTACGAACACAGGTGCTTGACTAGGGTGATTCATTGGAGGTGAAATTCATTGGAGGTTTCACCGGTTGCATTGCATTCACTTCTAGTTCTTAACAATAATTCTGATTCAATCCAATTCTAGACATCCAAACAAGTATTTCAATAACTATGTATGAGTGAAATTATTAAGGAAGGCCTCATTTATATCTGAATTGGATAGGGGATGGAAAGGAATGCCTCATTTATATCTTAACTTGTTTCTGCTGGGCAACCTGACCAATATCCAACTCGTGTTTTCTTATAGAAATCATTATAGCAGCTTGTGTTCTGAGAGTACATAGTTAATGTTCTGTGAGTACATAATTAATGTTCTGTGAGTACACAGTTGATGTTATACTACTATATAATTGATGTTCTGAGAGTGCAAAGTTGATTGTCTCCTAGTAACCATATGATGTTCTTATAACACCTTGATTTTTTGAACTTTAAATTTTAAATGAATTTGATTTTATTTCTGCATAGATGCTTTACATTCATAGGACAATTATAAATGTTTTATAAATTACTTTTAAAATATGTAGCACGTTAGAAACCATGCATTGTTGTATTCATGTGCTGCACAGTTTTATGGTCGACTTGTTTGAGCTTGTTGTTTAATTCTTGCTTTGCTTTCTAGCTTCTGACATGCTCTAACTTGTCCCCTCTAATCCTAGACTAACAAAATCTAGTCTAACTAGTCTAGGCTAGTCCCTAGTGGACCCTGGCCAACCCCAGCCTCTCGTGGCCAAGTGTGGCCAGCAACAGCCGGCCATGCCAACCTTGGCCAGCCATGGCCAAAGCAGTAGCAGCACGGCCGGCCAGCAGCGGCCACGGCCGGGCACGGCCAGCCAGGCTGGCCAGCAGCGCAGCCAGCCGCCGAGCGCAGCCCAGCAGGCAGCCAGGCCGCAGCCCAGCCGTGCGCCCTCATGGGCCGAGCCCAGCCGCGGCCCAGCCGCTCTGCCATCGCACGCGCCCGACTGCGTCAGCGCCCACGCCAGCCGCTGACGTCAGCAGCTCGCAGCGTAGCGTCACCCGCCCACCGCCGCCGACAGGTGGGGCCCACACGGGTGGGGCCCACAGCTACAGTGTCGTCTCCAACCCAGAGACGGACACCGAGTCGCACCGGCCTCCGCCCGCGTCGCGTCGCGTCCGCCCGCCCGCACGCAAGCCGAGGTCCGTCGGGCCCTATAAAACCTATCGCCCACCTCCCCGTGTCGCCTTTCTAACCCTAGCCGCCGCCATCCGGTACCCTAACCCTAGGGCGCCGCCATAATCGCCGACCCCCTGAGCTTCGTCGCTGTTGTCGATTCCGTCAGCGCCGCCAGTCATAGTCGTGGTGAGCCCGCATCCAAACTCCGCGGGCCACGAGGGTCACGTGGATACCCTTCGCGGCCGCCCTCGTCCCTCCTACGCGCGACTATACGCCGACATTGGAGCGCCGCCGCGTCCGCCCGACGCTTCGGCCTCGCCCGATCGAGGCCGTGCCGCGTTTTACCCACGCCAGTGCGTGCGCTACGTGCTCGCGCGCTCGCCTTGCTCGCCGTCCCACGTAGACGCCCTCCCCGCCGAGCTACCCTAGCCGGCCATGGCGCCGCCGCGCGGACCGCTGCCTCCGGCCATCTTCCGCCACCACTGACCCCGCAGCCGAGCCCGCGAAGCCGAGCTCGTCCCTCCCATACCCTCCGCGCCGTCAGCCGTGCCCCGAAGTGCAGTTCCGGTGAGCTCCGGCGATCCTCCGGCGATGCGCCACCGTCCCGACCGCCGCCAGTCCACCGTGGACCCGTGGACACAGTCCACGGGGACGGTCCATGGCCGGTCCACAGGACCCGGCCGTTCCCGCGCCGACGCGTGGCCATCAGCGCGGTCAACCTCGCCGTCGCCGGCACTTTTGCAGAAAAACCCTCGTCATTTTGTTTAATTATGATCTAGTCCTTCGCAGTTGAAAAGTATTTAGATATTAGTCCTGTTTTCTGCAGTTTAGCCCCTAGTCTTGTTTTAGTCATAACTTTCATGTTTTAACTCTGATTTTAGAAAACTTTATACTTTTTGGAATCATCTCGACGAGTAGAACAGTTCTATGCTATTGTTTGCTACTGTTGAGATGTTTTGGTGTATTGCTCTAATTAAAGTATGTTTGCTTGCATGTATTGTGCGTGTGTGATGATTGTGGCGTATAGAGAACGAGACGTGGGTGAACGAGGACCAGCAGGACCCGGAGGACTACGTGTAGCAGGACATCAACCAAGGCAAGTGCTGGCATTCTTTTGAACATATTGCGCCTATTCATGTTTATAAATTCACTGCATGTGTCTTAAATCGGCAAACCATAGGACTTACTAGCCACTTTACCCAAATATATCCTATGGGGGTTCTAGTTGATAGGTTTTAGATTGCTAGTGCTCTATCTCACCTTTCACCATTTAATGAAGATAAAACTTACTTCTTAACCTGTTGAGCCTTGGGCTCTTGGCTTCGGCCATTAGAGAAGATGATGCACTACCGCATCGTTGGTTGGCGGTGAATGAAGGGGGAAACGGATGCTAGTGGGACTCGTGTTGACGAGGGTGTCCGTATCTCCTTCCCCTTGTGGTCCTTTCGTGGAGCGGCAACCTGGGACTTCCATACATCTCCAGTATAATGGGCACTGGCTTGGTCGATTAGCAGGACTATCATGGGCAGGTTGGACAGCTTACCGACGGGTGGCTATAGATGTGGTCGCTGGGGTTTGTTTACAAGTATTTAGTATGGGAGGGGCTAGGGATCCGTGGTGGGGGCGGCCTCACGGTGAAGTCGCCCATACGCTTGGACTCAAGGCTAGCGAGTTTTCACTGCCTATGACCCTGTGAAAAGACTCGTTGTGACCTCTGCCAGCCTATCCTGGCAATGGGCTAAGAGGCTGATCACCTCGGGCAAAAGGAGGAATCACAACCTGGAGTGAAAGTGTACACCTCTGCGCAGAGTTAAAATCGGTATATCGTTCGTGCTCACGGTCACGAGCGGCCCAGATCCTCGCATGATTTAGCTAAATGGTTTTAAGCTGATAAATCGTGGTGATGTTGTTGAGGAGGTGGCTACCTCTGTTTTTGGACGGGATGGCAATCCTGTGTTGCTTGAGATGGCAGTCTCAAGGTTGATGCTTAATGATATATGTTTATGTTTATGTCTATGATGCTAAATGACACATTAATTGCTACTTGAACCTTAATAAAGGGGTGGGTGTTTCAACCAAGTTGATTAGAGAATAGATTGTAATAAGTTAAATCTTAATTGTTACATTAAAATGCTACCGCAGTCTACCTTTTAGCTGTACCTTGTATTAGCCTTGTATGTCATTACTTTCCGTCTGTACTTGCTGAGTTTCAACATGGAACTCACTCTTGCTATTTCCCAACCAAAGGATGCTCGAGTGATGACTCAGATGGTGACTTTCCCGAGAACTATCCGGGATGTTAGGCGTCGTGATACTGTCGTCGACTTTTCCTGTGGCGAGATGGAGTCGCTACGTCCACGTCGTTTAGTTGCTTTTCGCTTTGGACGATGTTATTTATATTTCGCTTTACTCTGATGATAGTTATGTAATAAATGGTACGATGTAATCGTTATACTATATTTTATTCGAACACTGTGCTTTTGGACTACGTAATTTGTCATTCATGTGTGTAATTGTTCTAGGCGCACATGAGCTTTTGCCTTGGTTTTATTTCTTCAAAATCAGGGTGTGACAGTTCTCTTATAGTACCAAGTTGATTTTTCCCTAGTACCAAATTGAATTATGTTTCTAATTTTACAGCTATCAAGTTGTAACCTTCATTTTTGTTCAACTGATCTGTCCTTTTGCATATGTAGTGAGATAATGGCAAAAAAAAGATCGTATCAAGCATCGGTTTTCGAAAAATAGGTTGCATAAGCTTTGTAAAAATCTGAATGAAGAAAAAAGGGAAATTGTTAGAGCCAATGGATTTGGGAGTTTTCTTGAGCTATCTGTTTTCAACGTCCCTACACCTTTGCTTGAATGGCTTATGACACATTTTGAAGTTGGAAATAAGGAATTCAAGTATGGGAATAAGAAGATAAAATTCAGCAAAGCGATGGTTGAACAAGTCTTTGGATTCACCTTTGGTGATTTGTTTGGACAATGTTTCTGCTGAGTTGAGAAATGAAGCAACTTCATATCGTGTTGACTATGTTATTGATGGGAGCAAACCAAGTATTTCTAAATCTATTCAGTTGTGTGATAAGGAGCTGAATGAAGATGCTTTCATGCGGAATTTCATGTTAGTCGCTCTTTCAACCATGATTTGTCCTAACACTCAAAACTCAATTGAATTGCTCTTCTGAACAATGTCATGAGAGCTGGAGAAATTAGAAAGTATGATCGGGCAAGCTTTGCATTTGACTACTTGACAAATGAAGTAGAGCGTTTTCAGCAGACCATTCATTCCCCTATACCTCGTATTCAAGATGGCTATCATTCTTATGGCTCTTGTTTACCTCTCCTTGCAGTAATGTATTTATACTTTGGTTTTCTTTATAATACTAGTTAAAAGTAGTTGTCTACATGGACTATCTTGATACCTCTCCTTGTGGTAATGCATCTTAGTAATTTCTTTTACTCTTTTGTATGAAATTATTAGGTTGTCTACATGGACTTCCTTGATTTGAATGTTGGATTTCATAATGATCATGTTTTATGTTACGATCTGCCCTGGATGTGCCATGTCAAAACTGAAGATTTCTCTCATGTTGTTCTTGCTGATTCTGTTGCACATTCTTCATCAGATCACATGGAGTTTGGGAATGTAGATGTAAGTGTCAATTTTTTAAAATTCATATATTCAATTCGAATCTTATCTGTTTGATTCGTCCTAATTCTCAATTTTTGTTTTTGCCTTCTGTAGTTCCGACCTTTCTCTAGCACACCATATCATAAATTTGTTGATAATATTGGTCATGCAGCCAACTTTATTGAGGATGATCGTCATGCTCTCAACAATGCAACTGCTTCTAATGCCATTATTGTTTCTCATGGTGCGAAAGGTGCAACAAGTTGTTTTGGTCGTGGTGGTTTGCCTTCTGTTCCTGCTTTGGATGTAAGGATAAAGAATTTCATTTTTATTATTACTTCTACATTCAGATATCATTTGTTCACTTGTTCCTAACTTTTTTTAATCACAGGTCCCTCCTTCTATTCAGCCTATAGTTGCTCAACATTATACGGAATTAGTTTCTAAAGCGACTTCAATAATCGGTGCTTATGAATCTACTGTTCAAAAAACTTGGGCTGAATTATTATCAAAATCTTTCACTAGTCTCTCTTGTGCTCTGCTGAAAATTCAAGAGAAATCTACTCCTTGTCAGTCAAAGGTATATTGAGCTCTAACCACTTTTTATACACAATATTGAATTCAAATTCAACTAGTGTACAAATGATGTTCTGTTTTATGTTCACTGATTGATGTTCTAGTTCTGCTTACACAACTAGTTGATGCATGTCTTGCTCAACTACCTTTGAGCTCATAATTTGTTGCTCACAGGCAAGTGATGCATCAGTCGCTAATGCATTCATTGTGGATATGGAGCAGGTGATATGTGCCTTTTTAGTGGTTTCTACAAATTTTACCTCTTTAGTTCTAACACATTTGGTTTTGTGAGAACAGAATGTTGAAAAACTATCTGCTCAATGTGTTGAGAAGGCTTCTATGTTAGAGGTAATCCTCTTGCACTAGTACTGTTGTTGTATCCAACCCAAATACCTACAACAGGAGTTTAACAATTCTTTGTCCTTTTTTTGGGGACAGTTAAATTTAGCTGAGAATCGTGTTCTACAGAATGAGCTACAGCATAATGTACTTTCTCTCTCTCTCTCTCTCTCTCTCTCTCTCTCTCTCTCTTTCTTTCTCCATTTTTCTTCTCATTTTAGATTCTTCAACATGACAAAGATTGGTCCAAAAACTTGTATTAAATGCAGAATGCAGAGATAAAAAAATTACTAGAAAAAGTTTTTCAACTTGAGCAACAACTATTAGCAAGAGTGCATGTATCCCCTGAGCAGGTACTTATTAGTCTTGTTTGTACTATTTGTTGTTATTGATAGGCAACTCAGAGGGATCACAATTTTGTGGCTTCTATCATTCTCAGAGCAATGTTATATGTGTTTCAAATGATGGTGATGATAATATGCATGGAGAGAAGTGCTATTTTGTTTAGTGACCAATTATGTTCTTTGTATTTTCCATTGATTCTTACAGGGAAGAGAGGAAGCTGCAGGTCCTGTGAACAATAATGAAGATAATCACATGATTGGAACATATTCTTATGAGAATGTTGAACATTTTGGTAGCAAAGAGGATAAATCTGTGAGTTCTCTATATGGATTTAAATCTGTGAGAACCAATTTATCTATTCTCTATATGGATTATAGACAAATTGCAAGGCATATTATAATTTTTGAACAATTTATCTATTCTTCAATGTTCTATTGGTGCTTACTCATTTTGCATGTTTTTTTAAGAAACTCTTTGAACTGATGTTCTTTTCTGTTATTCATTTTTTTTGACAGGCTAATGACCAAGCTCACAATGCTGTGGCTTCTAGTGCAACTGAAAATCCTTATCTTCAATCTGGAAAGGTAAATGATCTTGAAATAATTGTTGTCAGTTTTATGACTTTTTGGTATTAAATTCAGTATCTCATTGTTTCCTTTCTCATTATTTTCAGAGCAATGATGATAATCTTTTGAATTTGCATGAAAAATTTGTTGCTACAGTTCCTGGTACTTCTTACTACGACTATGATTGTTGTTGTTCTTGTTGTTCGTATATATTTGTTACACTAATTAGTGATTACTTTCTATTATATAGAAACTCCAAAGAAACGTTTTAGTACATCATTTCAATTCAAATATAAAAGAAGGAAAAGAGATAAAGCTGCACCAAATGTTATAAAAGAAGATGATCATCTTGACCAACAAGTGTCCCCTAAGCAGGTACCTATTGGTTAGAAATCTAAAGTTCAGTGCAATATTATTTTATATATATATGCTGTTCTTTCGCTTTTTATTTGAGGCCATTCTTCAATATAATTTATTTTAATTGACAGCAAAATGAACAAGGCCACAATGCTGTGTCTAATACTGGAGCTGAAAATTCACAGGCAATTGAGCAAGGATGCAATGCTGTGACTTCTACTGCACTTGAAAAACATCCTTTTCAATCTGCAAAGGTAAACTAATGTGCTTCTAACTATAGTACTTCATGATTATAAGATCAATAGTGATAGTATTTCAGTGTTATCAATAATAATAGTTATGATTATAAAATTGTCAGCTCTCATCTCTTTTTGTACTTTCAAATTGTAAGGAAATGTTCTTCTTATCGCCCACTAATGTTCTAGTGATAACTCATTCATGTTCTATGGCTTCTGAACTAATGTTCTATAATCCTACTGAACTAGTGTTATTCATTTTCATGGACAGACAAATGACGAATGTGACAATGCTGTTTCTTCTTCTGGAGTTTCTTTTCAATCTGCAAAGGTGAATGATTTTTTCAATTCTGTCGTTCTAACTATAGTTCCTTTTTTTCATTTTTTATTATTCTCGAAGCTTTGATGATGATGATGACATGGATGTAGCACATGCTGATTTAGATGCATGTTCAATTGTTTGACAATTGATGTCCTTTCTAGTCTTTAGTTATGTTCTTTGTTATTTCAATTGATGTCTTTAGCACATGCTGATAACTATACCTTTTTTCCTTTTTTGTTTTCATTCAAAAGACCAATGATGATGTTCTTTGGACTTTTCGTGATAATCACATACATGAATCATCTTCTGATGAAGATCATGATAATGATATACATGAACTATCCTCTGATGACAATCATGATGGTTTTCCAAGCAAAAAGGATAAATTTGTGAGCTCTCATCAATTTTTTTTTACAAATATCTTATCATGTTCAGCTACTGATTCATCTGTCTTGTAATATTCATTGTTTTTTATAGCCAAATGAGGAAGGTAACAATTGTGAGGATTCTATTGAACATCAAAAAGCTTCTATTGATTTTGGAAAGGTATATTTTTTAATAGTTGTGTACTCCTAACCATATTCTTTAATGAATCATCTTCTGATGACGATCAGTATGCTGTTCTCATACTCTTTTTATAGCCTCCTTCAAGTGATACGTCGAATAATTGTCTACTCCTAACCACTATTTTATCTGCTACATTCAATGCTGCCCCTGATCTCGCAATTGATAGTCCAAGCAGATTGCAAGGTTCTAGTAATGATGAGGCCACATCAAGTGAGAGGCTGCATACTGGCCCTAAAGTTGTGATTCCAGAAGTTGAGGCGGCATCAAATCAGAGGTGGCCTCCTGTATATAAAATAGACACAACAAGTATAAGTCCACAAGTTGATTTTTTTGTATAAGGTGGTGTGTAAAGCGGGACGCGAAACGGAAAGTGTTACCAGGTATATGATAATGATCTTTTTTGTTATTACTTTTCTCTATTATCAATGGTAAGTTATTATGAATTTTCATCTAATTTAGTATTTCTTCCCTCTCTTTTTTTTCTCCAGCAGTCCTCCTGTTTTCAAATCAGAACAACTCACTGTAACTGCATATGAATTAGTAAACAGTATTGCTATGGGTAAATGTCTAAGCATAAGTATTGTTGAACTTGGAACTTTTGTGTTATCTAAAGATTGAAGCCAAGTGAGGAAATTGATAATGTCTCCTTGTGTTTCGGTATGTTTTTTTATTTATATCTTTTGCCTCTGAATCCTGATTTGTTACCTTTTTGAAACTAATTTACTTTTTTAAAAAATATTTTCAATAGAAAATAATCTTGTCTGCTCAAAAAGATACAAGTGAAATTGTTGAAAAGGCTTTCAATTTCTGTAACACCGACTACGATTTGGTAAGTATAATATATTCTTTTTATTACATTCTTGCAGAATTTCCTACTTAAGTTGCAACACTGAAATTGGACATTTTGCTATAAATTAAAACTTTATACAGTATTATTTTGATATCTGTGAATATTATGAATACCTTTATTAAGCACTGTCAATCCCCTGTTTTAACCTTTTTTTGATCTGGTGAATGTGCTTACCATTTGTATTGAATGTTGCATTAGTTTTGAATTTAGTAGCAAACAAATTCAAAAGAGAATACTCCAAAAATTTTTAATCTCTGGCACAGTTATCATTTTTCTCTATATAACTTGCCACATATTTTTCTACATAACCTGCCACACATTTTCCCTTTTTGTCCATATTAATTTCACTTTGTTTTTCAACAGATTTTATTCCCAATATTGGTATCATATGAAAGCGAACCACATGATTCAGGACACTGGTTTACTTTTGTTATTAATTTGAAATCCAACAAGTTTCAAATTATAGATTCAGCAAGGCTCAAGGACAACCCCCATCTGAAAGAAACAGTTAGGATTTTCATAATGTCTGTCATTACTCTTTGGCGCAAGCACACTTCAACGCATGTTGGATGCACTGTTCATAACATTTGCAACTTTCAGCGTCATTATGTTGAAGGCTATCGACAGTTTGGAATGTAAGTATTACATGTTTTATTTGTTTTTTTTGTAGTTTTTGGTATTTTTTTCTTACATTTTGTCTATTTTTAGCCATGATGGCGGGTTGTTTACACTCAAGGCAATTGAGTACTTCGATGGTGATAGCGTCCCGGAGTTTATTGGTTCCAATGAATTACATCTAAGAGCACAGATTCTTTATGAATGGTTGACTAGCCAAAGAAATCTAATGAAATGGCAGAATTTTTTGTACAGAAAAATCTAGTGTAAAGTGACGTTATATTGATCAATATTTTTCCTATTTTCTACCCCTTTTAATTTCTTTTTTATGTAATCTATTTTTTTTCCTTTTGCAGGGCCAAGCCACAAGGCAAAAACTTCTAATTATCAGTTCATCTTTTTGTTGATGGTCCCAGTGTTATTTAGAAGAAGGGAAAAGACAGAGTGCTTGAGACTAGCTACCCCTTCTACATCAATGTGTATTAGGTTTCTTTTGGTAATACCTCCCCTCCTCCATGTGAAGGATGATGTATTTTGTACCAATTAATTAAGTATGAGGATTTGATGTTTCTTTTTTAATATATATACATGTACATATTTGGAATCTTTTATATATAATGTGCTGTAATGAGTATTCGAATGAACGGTATTTTTGCACCATGTGCTCTCCTGATGCAATAGGAACAGTATTTTTTAAAAATCTTTGATGCAATAATGTCTTTTTCTGTAAGCTTGTCCATGCATGCAAACAATAAGAGTTTTAAGCCAAGCAAGAGATTGTAGTTGGATAGAATTTCGACTAAATGCTTTTGGTTTTGGTACAAAATATTCAAGCAAGAGCCTGTGTAATATTCAAGGAAGAGCGCCTATGTAGTATTCAGGTTGTGGGAAATGGTTTGAACTTGTTCTTTAATCTTTGGTCTCAACAGCTCTATTGTTGTATATATCCTTGGGTGATGTTCGATGTCATTTTTTGCACTTTTTTGTTGGAAAAAAAACAGTTTGATAATTAAGAACATCCATGTTCTAATATGTATAATTCAATGTTGTTGTAAACAAATCCCCATGTTCTACTATTACACGCATGATGTTTTGCCTTGTCTGTCTATAGTTATTTCATGTTCTCTGTTATATTTTACTTAAAAGTTCTCATAACATAGTTCACAAGATCCAACTGAATTCAGTTTTGAGTGTTTGGACAAAAAAGATTTATTCCTAAACATCAAAGTTCATTTTGTAGAACATCATATTTTTTTAAGTAGAACATAGCTGTTTCCTATGTAGAATACATGTTTTTCTCATTTAATATTGTACATCCCTTCAAAATTTATACTCTTTGAAATTTTTTATATATTATTTATAAAAAAATTACAATCCATTTTGTGCATTTTTTCGGCGGCCCAGATTTGCTTGGGCCCATTTGCTTATAGCCGTTACCAGAACCTATTTTTTTCTTTGGGCTCACATACTTTTTTTGTTAACTTTACTGACCCAGATTCTTTCATCCGAAATTTCAGAATGTTTTTTGATTTCAACTTTCCAAACAATGTGTGCAATATCTATGACTTCAAAGTTGAATACATGGATGTGCCAAAATGCAATTTTAGGTAATTTTCATGAATTCAATTTTTATTATGCAACTGACTTTCAATGTATTCATAAATAACCTAGAAAAATCAATTCTTGTATATTCAACATCATACTTTTCCTGCCTTAAACATGTTTCCTTCAGGTTTTCTTTATAGAACATTCATCTTTCCTACTATTTTCAAAGATAGAACATGCCACTACCCTTTCTATGACAGCTTAGAGGTGGTGAACTGGTGATTGGCATTAGGAATTCCACCAATGTATTCTCAGTGAAAAATTTCGATGTCACTAAGAGCTTAGAGGTGGTACTGGCTGTGATATATCACATTCTAATTTGGTGCTGAGTCTTATGGAATTATGTTTGTTAGTAAAGAAGCTGATGTTCTGTTAGCAAGTAGGTGATGTTTTGTTTGTATGGGGTTGATGTTCTGCTTCTAGCAATGTCAGGACTAGTTCTACAGAAACCAAGTCATGTTATCCCATGTATATCCCCTTCAATATTGATGTTCTATTTATTATTATTTATAGAAAATGGAAGTTTTATTGATAGGACATCAAACTTACATCAATTTTTACTACATAGAACATATCATTCCCATGAATATCAAAGTTTACTGTGTGGAACATTATAGTTTACTGTGTGGAACATATCAATTGTCATTTGTCTTCGTCTCTGTTTTAGGGAGAAAGTTTTCTATTGTTATTCCATATACGGAGAAAGTTTTCTATTGCCATTCCATAGAAAAGAATTGGCTATTATTTTTGTCTTGTTTTTGTCTTTGTGTCTTGTGTCAGTCCACCCCCAAAAAATTGTCCTTATCCTTTGTCTTTTTTTTGTGCCATTCTAGAGAGAAAGTTTTGTCTATTGTTTTTCAATAGAAAAGATTTGTCCATTGTTTTTTGTCTTTGTGTCTTGTGTCAGTCCACACCAAAAAAAATTGTCCTTGTTCTTTTATAGAAAAAATTGTCCTTTGTCTTTGTTGTTGTATTTGTGTTTGTGCCAATATTACCCATTAAACATTTTTCATTGTGCACTTATAGGCAGAAAGTTTTGTCTATTTGTTCTTGTGTTTTGTATTAAGACATATAAAACTTTTGTTTATTGTCACTTGTTGTACCATAAACCTCTCATTTTATCTCTTCTCCTTTGTCTTTGTGTTTGACTAATGTGTTTTTTCAACATCCCTAGTACCACAAACATCATGCTTTTCCTGCCTGAAACAATGCCTAGAACATTTCTTAAGGTTTCTTTATAGAACATTCATCTTTCCTACTCTTTTCAAAGGTTGTATAAAAAAACCTAGATTCCTTGATGGAACATCAGTCTTCTCTGCGTCGAACATCACATTTCCAAAGTTTGAACATATGTCTTACTTGGTTATCAAATCATGTATAAAAGTAATTAACATTATAATTCCCTTGATAAAATAGTTTATATCATATATAATATAGCAGTGTCCTCTTTCTTCATTGACATTTACAATTTTTTTCTCAATGTAGGTATGATTCTGGTATTTTTGTGTTGCAGTTCATGCAGACCTATGATGGCTGCACAATACAAAATTTTTTAATGTAAGAGATGGTTATATTCAACTGTAGCTAAATCATTACTATATATTTTACTTAATGTCTGAATATATTTTTGTAACCCCCTTAAATATTTCAATTTCAGCCTGATGTGTTGCAACTGCGAGCAAAATTCTTATTCCAGTTACTAGCTAGTCAACATAATACGGCAAATTCTGAATTTATGAAGAATTTCTACAATGATAATGTAAGTATTCTCATCTTAGTTATTCTTCTCTACTATGTTTCTGGAATTATATATTTGATCTATGCAAATTTGATACTTATTATGCAATTTATTTATATTTATCATTCCAGCTGTGGTGATTAGCAATTTAAATTCTTCTTCTACAGGCCAAGCTCTTCGCCGAGCTACAATTTGGTGGATAGTCAGCCTACTCTGCAAGTGTGCTTGGGATGAAACAATGAGGATCTGCTGTGGGTCACTGGAAAAAATGAGGATCTGCTATGCATTACTGCATGTTCTTGTATAGAAATTCTGATGTTATTTGAGAAATCTTGTAATGTGCACGTCCTTCAAAATTTGTGTTCTAGTTCATGAAAGTGTACTATGCATAACATTCTCTTATGGATAGTCTTCCTATTCTGGAAGTGTGCTTGGGATGAAAAAGTTAGGCTCTCCTATGCATCACCTGATGTTCTTGTATAGGATTTCAGATGTTATAATGTTTACATCAAAGTTAGCTTCGTAGAACATTCTCTTTTTATATGTTTTTGCTACCTTTAAGTACAAATGATTCACACTGCAAAATATTTTGTTCAAAACAGCAGAACAAGAACAGCCAAAAAAAAGAAATGAAAAAAAGTCCAAAAAATGATATGTTTTATGTAGTAAACAAGAACAAGTACGTGCGCGCTAGCAGTATCACCCAAAAAAGATGTGAAAAAAAAAACATAAAAGGAGGAAAGCAGTGTGCGTGCACGCGCGGGAGAGTGAGGAACGGGGGCGCGCGCGAGTGCCGGACGGGCGGGAACATTTTGGCGGGGAGCCCGCTCGGACGGCGTCTCGAGTCCGAGCAATCGGACCTCAAGAGCCCCCCTCGACTCCCCTGCCCGACTCCCTTCTCTCGGTCGAAATCAAATCCAGCACACCGGCCCTTCCCACGCAGCGGCCGGCGCGGCTCCCCTGCTCGGCGGCTGCTCCCCACCAGCTCTCTGCGGCGGCGCGCGCGAGGCCGCCAACCGCCCGGGACGCGGCTCCCCACGCGGCGGCGCGTGACTGCGCGAGGCAACCGACTGGCAGCCACGCGGAGGCGCGACTTCTCCTCCCCACGCAGCGGCGCGGCGAGGCCACAAACCCCCTCCACGCAGCGGCGAGGCGATGCCACCGACCGTCCGGCGGGTGCTGCCTCTTCTCCGCCGAGCACACTCCCCCGCCCACCGGATCCCAAATTGTATTTGACCACCAGGCGGCAGCTAATGCCAGCGGTACTGTGGTCTCTCCGTGGCTCCGTCTCTGACTCCCTGCGATCTGCGCCTCAGTGAATGCCAGATGGTATGATTGGTCAAGCGAAGCCAGGTTGTAGACGGTAAACAATTTACTGATTATCAGTCATAGCCTTATGGGGCTTGGTAGCCTGGACTTGCAGTTGCATCAGTTTCAGCGATTGTTTGATCTGACAACTTTAATTTGCTTTTCGACCTTGCCATTGCAATCCAATCCATACAGGCTATCAGGCATATCTAATTCCTTGCAATTGCAGTCCAACCCATACATGCTATCAGGCTTTCTTTGATAAACTGTGTCGAGATCCCCTATTATATTGATCTATTTAGCTGAGCATAAGTTCTTTTGTTCTGAAATTTATGGATGTGCAGTCACAAGTTGAACCATATGAATTTAGCTGTGTCGCAGCATTGAGTTCAGGGCTACATCAGCTATCTAATTTCGTGAACTGGTATTGGAAATCTAAGTTTTTGCATACCTCATTTATGTAGCTGCTATGTTAGACACTTAAGTGCATGACTTTCAAGCTCTGCCCACCTTGCTCTAAGTAGTCAAAACAATCTGATGGATACACAGGTGTATGTGCCTACCTAAGTTAGCTGCCCTAGATGTTAGTTGTGCATCTGAACTTTATAAGTCCCATGGTTAACTCCGCGATTTAAAAGACTACAACTCAGATCACGTCCTGTGTTGTTATAAGGTGAGATTATAGTGCATGATGGATCCTTGATTTTCAATATGAACTTGCATTTTTTTTTTATCGCACTCATCGCCTTATCCTCTATTTCCATTAGTTTTGGGTTTAAAGATGTTGCCTACCACTTACATTTCTAGATGAAATTACAAATCGCTAAGAGCTTCTAGATGAAATTACAAATTGCCTTGAGAGTCCTTTCTAAAAATAGGGTGCAGCCATGAATTGAAAAACATACCTATAATTATTTGTTTTGTCAAGATGACCCTGTGGTTACTGTGTCCAATGTTCAGCAGCATGCATGTCAGACTTGTGTGATTCTATGTATCCTTTTGGTTTCCATTCGTCTGCTTGCTATTTGTGCCATCAGGCAAGTGTGATTCAGACTTGTGTGATTCAGATAGAAGGAAGGAAGTATGGTATTTTTACCGGTTGCCTGATAAGCTTTCAGTACTCATACAGTGCTTAAACACTAAATTTAGTTGAATATTTTGGGAGATCTTGAACTCTGAATTTGTGTTGTTTTCTACAGTAAGGAATTAGTATGCATGTAGTAGATCAAGTCGGTTTTCAGAGGCTATAAAGGGAGAAGGTAGGGAAACATGACCAAATATTGATCTGACTTATGCTCTGTGCCAGATTGTTGTTTTGTTCTCAAAAAATGCTTTTCTGCTCTAAATGATCTGCTGAAAACATAATGAACTCTTGAGCACCTCAGGTCTGCAAATAGTGAGTGAAGTTCAGTCTAGGATGGGAAATATTTTATTTTATTCATTTATCGGTGCATGAAGGCCTTGCTATTTTTGTACAAATGTTAGATTCAGTGCAAGTCCATGTTGCTTTATAATTGTAATATCCATATGTTATTCTTAAATATCCTAAAATTCCTTTGTTACTTGTTCCTTACTATTCACCCTTGGTTTGTTTGGCTTTTACAGCAAAACAACTGTAGTGGTAAAATTATTTAAGCAGAGGTGGGTGAGGCAGCAAAAACCATAAAACACAAGGTAAGCTCTGATTTGGATTCTTTGGACTTGTATTCATGTCTTACTCTTGGAGACGGTATAACCTGAACAATAACACTTTAATTTTTCTCCTGAGCTTCAGGTTCAAACAAAATATCAGATATGCGATTTCTGAAATATTCTGCCATTTTATTCTTATTTATCTATATATATAGGTGCCCGAATAGGGCAACATCAAAATGAGAATATGTGCAAGGGTCATTGAGGAGTGAAAATATATTGGGGTTTCTGGTGGAAATATTAGGAATGCACTTGAACTGAAAATGCTCAGATTTGTTTATGAGTTTCTGTAAAACAGGTTATTAGGAATACTGTTTTGTATGTGGAAGTTTTGAATAAGATCAGTGTGTTTTGTAGTTCTGAACAAATTCTAATCCTGCACCTTGGGCATCACATATTTGGTTGACATGAAACCTAGAAATCGCCGGCCGATGAGAGCGCCGAGAGAGATGAAACGGGAGCGTTGAAATGAAAATGGGGAAAGGCAGAGACGACAAGACCCCTCCAGTCTCAGGCGCGATTCCCAAAACTCAAAAAAAAAAAAAAGCGCCGACACCTGGGGCCCCATGTCAGACACACAAAACGAAGCAAACAAACAGACACAACAGGCAAACCCATTCTTACCGCCCAGACCAGATCGAACGAGCCAGACCAGCCGGTTGAGAGCAACAAAGAAATCAACCGGATGAACTTTAGACTTTCTCTTTATTTTACAAAAGTGAAGCTGTGAATATTCTATAAAGAGAGTAGAACATATATTAACGCTAAATCTATTTATCAGCTGAGTGTTTCTCCGTGTCGATCGTTTTATCCATGTCCTCCGATCTTTAATTTATCTGGCGTTTCGATTTCCGTCACGCAGTCCGAGCAGACAGTACTGGTTCCATGCGTCGTCGTTCATGCATGTCGCGGCGTGGTACAAAAGTCGGATCGATCGAGCAGCGATTGTGCAGTGGCGGGGGACGGGCTCTGAGCCATGTATCTGCATTGTATAAAGGCAATGAAAAAACCCGGAAAGGCTGCAACTGAGTGTCTTGTGTTCCAGTTCATCGCGTGCCAGCAGGTGACCGCGATTCATGGTCTGATCCTCTGCCGGTACGATGATTCAGCTTCCTCCCATGGACTAGCAATCTATTATCCCACGTTCATTTTTGCAAAATTCATGGAAAAATAATACATTGCTCTTACAAATTCTCACAGCCGATGTGTCATATTTTTTTGCACAAAAATTATACATATAGATAGCCTAAAACAGTTAGTATGTTGTAATAGGCTTCGAGATCACAACCAGGAAGAAGATGATAGTACATCACAGCAATGCACCGGCGGCGAATCGCAATGCATTACGCATCACGAGTTCTTCATTCATCAGCGACCTCTTCATCTTCAGGCTGCTGCTCCTCCATGTTCTTGCTGCTCTCGGTGTGGCCCCCTGGTGCTGCAGGTTTAGCTTCTGCCGCAGCTTCTTCCATTGGACTAGTAACATCCGAAAAGGGACCCAGACGGCGAAGCCCCTGGCCGCCTCGATGATGGCCACCGGCAGGCCGAGACACTTTTTAACGATGTCCTCCTTCATCTCCTCTAGCTGCTTCAAGAGCAGGTCCTCCTCCACCTTGCCGCCTTCCTTCTTGCGCCTGTCGTCCTTGGCCTCGTCGTATTCCCTCCTGAAGAGCTTCCAGGCGTCGTCACCCTCGAGCTTGGGCGGGCGGACCACGAGGCCCGTGCGCGCCATGGTCTTGGCGTCGTCCTCCTTGCGGCAGGTGACGAGCACGGCGCCCCTGTGCTCCCCCTTGGGCAGCCCGTAGGCGAGGCGGTCCCCCCACTCGCCCTCCGCCGGCGGCTCCAACGTCAGGTTGCTGTACCAGCACCCGTGCGTGTGCACGTCGTCGTCGTCGCGGCGGTATGCTCGGATGTCGTCGAACACGATCATGTAGGACGTCTTGGACAGCGTCATGTTGAGGATGTAGACCAGCACTCCTGTTCAATTATTCGTGCGTGGAGTTATTCTATGTTTGCATTGCCGATTGTCAAGTACAAGATCGATACACCTACCGATTTTGGATGTCTCGATGACACGGCTGTTGTCGAGCTCCTTCTTGAGCAGCTCCTGGAAGACGCTCTCCACCTCCTCCTCCTCCTCCTCCTTTGTCTGCTTGGCGTCATCGCCGTTCCCCTCCTCCTTCTTCGGGGCATCGCCGGGCGTTTCCTTCTTGGGGGCGGTCTCCACCGCCTGGTTCTGCCCGGCAGGTCTGGTTCGTTTGGCCACAATCTCGGCCGCCTTATTCCGGAGTTCCTCCTTCAACCTGTCCTTCTCCTTGGTGGTGGCGTCCGTGACGACCTTGGATTTGTCGACGATGTCCTCGACCTTGGCGGTGTCGAGGCCGAGGTTGTCGAGCATCCGGTACAGGAGGTTGAAGCGGTCCTCCGAGTCCGGCGGGCCGACGCAGACCCACATGCGGAGCGCGAAGTTGTCCTTGGCCTTGTCGTGCACGAACACCTTCTGCGCCAGCGCCGTCTTGCCGCTGCCGTGGATGCCGGCGATGCCCGCCGCCCGGAACATCCGTTCCGAGCCGTCTGGGGCCACCAGGGCGTCGATCACCTCGCCGGCCTCCTTGTCCCACCCGTAGATCCTCTCCTCGTCCAC
>CM041631.1:68045920-68063116 GCA_023333625.1 Bothriochloa decipiens
AACTGGCGCAAAACACGCCCTGGGCAGTGCGGTTCGACGAATATGTCGAACACCATCGGTCGGAGCGTCAGCCAGAAGGCCTGGTCACGTGTGCACAACGTGGACAGCCCGAGGGGAGCTCGTGCGTGGATAGCCTCCTGGCTGTAAGGCTCCCAGATCACGTCGGTCGGCTGTATCCTATCGAACTCCAGCATAAACTCGTTGTACGACCGCGTGACCTGCACATGTGCCCATCGTCACTGAAATATAACAATAAATGGGTTAGAAGGTACAATACGAATTAACTATATACGTCAGCTAGGAACAGGAACCTGACGACGGCACCAGACTGTACCCATGGTGGGGAAGTCCTCAGGCGGATGCTGCAAGTACAGGTCCTCCTCGTAGGCGGTGTGATCCACCACGGGTCGACCAATCGCGAACCATTCAGCTGCCCATAGCTATAGAAGGAGGGGACAACCAGTGAGCAAAGAACCTATTTCTATCTTCGTACATGCTTCGCAAAGGCCCCTGTACGTCGCCGCCAGTACTGCAGATCCCCAGCTCCACTGTGGCACTACTCCCTCGTCAGCATCAGCGATCGCGCGCGCGTAGGGGATCATGACCTTGTCGACGGCATGTCCCGCGCTGCTGGTGAACATGACCCAGCCAAAAAGCCACAATAAGTAGGCCTCCAAGCTCCATTGCACAGAGTACACGTCAGCCTCTGGGTGTAGCTGATCGAACTGAAAAAGATACAGTTAATAAAGTTGAGTACAACTGTAAATTGATAAATTTCTTTTAAAATAGGCCTTACGGTAAACTGCATGAGCCACTGCTGCGACGGGCCCATGGTCGTGTACGGAGGGAGGCTGCTCATAGCTGGAAGTGCAGGGTGACGCTGTACGTGGCCGAAGCGGGCCATCATGTCGTCTCGCCAATCATGAAGTCCGTCGACTGGCCCAACGGCATCGCCAGCGAGGGGAAGCCCAAGCAAGAACGCAACGTCCTGAAGCGTCGGTGCGACCTCCCCGCACGGCAGGTGGAACGTTTGTGTCTCCGGCCTCCATCGGTCGACCAGGGCTGCTAGAAGAGACCTATTGAAACTCCACCTCCTCGTCTCATTGGCCTCACCAGCTCGGGCCTCCATAAGACGACACAACGGGAGGAGGCCTGCCTCACGTAACCTGCACATAAAAATTTTATGTTATTAAGAAGCCATGTGTACTTAATTGGGAGACCTCAAAGAGTCAACGGATACCTGGAACAGAACCGAGAGTCCACTGAAAGTAGACGTCTGGACGGTCGCGGTCGAAGTACGGGCAGATTGGCGTTCTGCACCGCAATACGGTACGAGCGGTGCTGCAGATCGATCCCTCGATCTAGCAGCTCTGGTGTGTCGTCCGCCATCCCTGCATGACATTATCACAGTTAACACATATGGCACATGCAAATAGAAAGTGAAAAAGTATACAATAATAAATTTAAGGTACAACAACAAATGATCGAATTTGAAACATAAAGAATGCACATACAACATGTAACAGAAATATATTCAAATACAAGACTGAGATTATGAACATTACATCCGGAAGATAGGTTCAAACAACAAGTTTGGGTTTCTGGCTTACTGGCTTCTCCTTCTCTTTCTGGTTCCTGCACATCATGTCCCTGTTCTTCTTCTTGCTGAGCACGGTCGTTTCCCTCTTCTATTTCAGCATCAGTCCTAACCATGCTTGTACCCTCCACATCTTGCAAGGTTGCATTGTCTTTATCGTGTACCTCCATAAAAATGCTGGGTTCCCAGCCCCGCTGCAATGCATTTTCTATGTACCATTTCCATGTTTTGGTGCAATCTACCGACATCAATTCCCAGAAGCATTCTTCGTTGCCACGGTTGACTACTACATTTACTTTTATTGTATTCACCTCTGGGTTGATATGAAATATCCTCATTAACCAGTTACACACTGACCAAAAATTTCTTTCCGCTGCCCTATCTATCCCCTTTAGTGTTGACCCAAATTCAGACAGATCTATACCATACGGCCCATATCTGACAGTGCCACTACCATGGAACAACCGAAACATTACTTTGGTTGACATATCTATTCAGAGAAAATACGATATTCGTCACATTTCAAATCATGCAATCCATTGTTTAAAGCATAGAAGAAACATCATTATTTCTAACATGAACTGCAATGCTCTAACATCATTATTTATAGATCTAATATACATACTACTCACGGATCGATCCAGAGTCAACTAAAAACTAAACAACTCTAGTGCACATTATATTTTACTAATGCATAGCAACAGACTTGTAATGTATGAGAAACTTACCTAAAAGCCGAGGTCTCAAACTGACAGGGCTTCGCCGTTTACTTCCTTCTCCTCCCTCCTCTCCTCTTTCTTTTTTTCTGGAAAATTTAGTGAATATAATGAAAATCTGAAGAGGGGGGCTGGGTATATATAGGTGGACGTCAAAAAATGCCCACTGTGTGGGCGTTTTTTGGCGGCGAGGGGGCCGCCTGCAAAAGTGCGCGGCCTGCCTCGCCTGTTTTGCAGGCGGCCCCTGCAGCCACACAGTGGGCGTTTTTTACTGCTCCGAGACCCACCCGCAAAACAGCGGGCGCTTTTGCAGGCGGCCCCTCGCCAACAAAAACGCCCACGCAGTGGGCGTTTTTTACTGCTTCGAGGCCCGCCCGCAAAACAGCGCGCACTTTTGCAGGCGGCCCCCTCGCCAACAAAAAACGCCCACACAGTGGGCGTTTTTTTGGCCGCCAGGTGGCCGCCCGCAAAAGCCGGCACCGCCGGCTGCTGGCTGTGTGCCACGTCACAAAAAACGCCCACACAGTGAGCGTTTTTTAAAAAACGCCCACTGTGGACGACTAGTTCTGTCATATTTCGAAACGAAAAATTAATTTTGTAAATTTTTTTTAAAAAAATTAAAAATAAAAAAGTTTCCAAGAGAATATCCCTCCCTTCCGGGCTGGGGGCTGCAGCCCAGATCGGGCTCAAAAAAGATTGTTTAATTTAATTCAGCCCAATAATGGCCCATAGCTTCAGCCCAGCGCAACCAGGCCTGCTTGAATTTATCCGTCAACTTATATTTGAATTGAATTGATGAAGATTGAATAATCAACTTCTTTGAAGAATAGTCTTGTAAAAAACAAAATTCTTTGAAGAATAGTATAATTGGGACTTCAAAACCATACTTAACATGTAGCAAAGGAAAGAGACACATATGAAACAAAGTTTCCGAGACCGGAAAAACCACTCGTCCTTAGTAATGAGATTTAATATCGATGTGTGTCTAAGATATTTTTATCTTTTATTAATGAATTAGATACATACCCGTACATTACACCTGGCCACAGTTTTTTTAGATTAAATCTCAGTAATCGGAGCCGTGGGCTCGGAGGATTTCATATCAGTCATAGGCACGTGGATTGGATGTGGACTTGTGTGCTCAGAGTGGACGACTATTCCTACCGGACATGTACGCGTGAGCAGGGATCGAAACTTGGTATCACTGGATAAACAATGATGCTATAGTTTCTTAGGCAAGAGAAGAAAATAACATAAACTCCCTTGGAAGTTGGAACAGGTCTCTGGAACCACCTATGACATAATGTATTTATTAGAAACAAGCAAGTACGTGTTATATTATTGACTAAAATACACCTAGGTACTCAAACTATTGGCCTCCTCCCATCCAGTTACTCGAACTATGAAACCGACTGTTTAGGTACCTAATCTATTGTCTATGCACACCGAAAGTCCAAAATCTACCATATCAGGGCCAACTTTGCAAAAAAAGACCCTATGTCTTTTCCGTTTCTTACTCATAGCTCCTTCCTCTCTTCCCTGAACCGCGGGGCGCATCTCCTGGCCTCCGCCGCCCATCCTGCACCCCTGCCTTGCCGATGGTGTGCCTCATATCGTTTGAGGACGACGACAACCTCCGCCCGCTGCCGCATTGCTCCCACGTGTTCCACCCGGAGTGCATCGACCTCTGGCTGCAGTCGCGGGCAGCCCTGTTCCAGAGCACCACCATTGACGCCGACGAGCTCCGCCCGCCAAATTCGCCACCACCGTCCTGTCATTGTCAGATTCCCCTCGGATCCACCTGTACCAAGACCTCTTCTCCACCCTCTCAACCAGATTGCGCCGCCAATCATCCGAGCTAAAAGCCTAATCGGGCCAAATCTCGGTGCGACAGCTGCCATGGCCACTGAACGCGCACTCACACTTGGCCGTCCTCCCTCGTCAATCGCTGGACTCCGCCCGAGGACCGGGGACCTCCGCGAGCGCGCCGTTGCTGCGTTGGACGCCCTCGCTTCCTCGGACGCCGCGCGTCCTTCACTAGCCCAGGAGGCCGGCGCCGTGGTACCCCATCTCTACCGCACGCTGGAGTGGCGGGACGTGTGCGCGGCAGTGGCCGCGCGGGCGGGGTGGCGAGGTGACGCTGCTGGCTATGTGCGCGAGGGGCACACCGGCGGCGCAAGAGGCTGCGGCCGGGGTGCCGCGGAGCATGGCGGCGCACGCGGACCTCCTACCCGCGTTTCGCGACGAGGAGCAGGTGCTCGGCGGCCTGCAGCCCCTGGGAGGTGGAGCGGTTGTTGGAGCGGCGCGAGCACGTGGTGGTGGGGGCCGCGGCTCTGGCTCGCGACGCCGACGCCCTCCCGCGAAGCACCGGCGTCGTGCCTCAGAGTCGGCGTCGCCGACGCCGAGCCCCACGGCAGCGCGCCCGCGCCCGCACCGTCGCCGTGGGTAGCGGAGACCCGCGACCGCGTCACAACCAGGTAGGGCAGGGCGGCTCCGGAGGAGCTGGGCGGCGCCTCCATGGCCTCGGCGAGGAGGGGCTACGGCGCTGTGGCTCCTGCACGCGGCAAGGAGGCGGCACGGGCGCAGCGAGCTCGTCCCGGCCACGGCAGTGCGGCGAGCGGCCGCCCGTGGCCGAGCTGCTCTCCACACCGGCCATGGAGCGGAGGACAGGCGCGCGCCCCGCCGCGCCACCGCCCGCTCATGCCTCCGCGCGGGATGGACCCACACTGATGGGGAGGTCGCTGCCTTCGGCTTCAGAGCTAGCGGACGTCACGATGTCGTCTCCCAAGACCGCAGCTTCTTGCTTGCTTTGCTTGCTGGCTCGTTGCTTGCGAGGACACGGCAGCAGTTGCTGGTGCGGCCGAGGGTAGGGGATGCGCCGACGGTTATAGGGAAGAAGAGGAAGGAGCTATGAGTAAGAAACGGAAAAGGTACAGGGTCTTTTTTTGTAAAGTTGGTCATGACGTGGCAGATTTTAGACCTTTGATGTACATAGACAATAGATCAGATACCTGGATAGTCGGTTTCATAGTTCGAGTACCTGGATGGGACGAGACCAATAGTTTGAGTACTCTGTTTTCATTTTACTCTATATTATTCGTTCATTGACAAATACAATAAAACAAACATCAATCAGTAAAGTAGGGAACTGTTTATTATCAAATATATAAAGACAGCTTGAGGCATGACGAGATGAATGTCATCAAGCTGACACTTCAGCGGCGAGGGCCGTGGCTCCGGCCTTGAGCTTCTTGGCGATGCCAGCGAAGTAGGTGCCCTGGTGTCTTGCCACAGCGAGCTCGACCTCGGAGGGCGTCCTGCTGCCATCGGCACCGGCGAAGGTCCCTGCACCGTAAGGGCTGCCACCCCTGACCTCATCAACACCAACCATGCCAGCGCCAAAGGTGTGCTCTGCCACAGCCCGCCCGTGGCGTCAAGGAACGACTTCATCTGCGCCGCCATCATGCCGAACCGCGTGGGAAAGCCCAGCAGCACGCCATCGGCCTCCGCGAGGTCGCGTGGGGAGATGATCGGGTGGTCCTCGCGCCCCGGCGCCGCGCCCATCTTCCCCAGCACCTCCTCGGGAAGGGTCTCAGCCACAGGCCACACCGTGGCCTCCACGCCGGACACCGCGTCCGCGGCCTTCTTGATCTCCTCCGCCAGCGTCGCCATGTGGCCCCGTGTCGAGTAGTACCTGCAGGTGGACGGTGCATGAATGGGCATAGCGTCTTCTAAATTCTGATAAAGCATATTATGCATGTTTTTTTAGATAATGCAGCATATTATGCATGTATATGGAATGGAAATCGATGCGAATCGCAGTCTGCTTACACGATATAGATCTTGGTGGCCATTGCTTGACTGGACTTGAGTTGAGCTTGATCCTCTGCTTTGAGTACGTTGAGCTCAAAGGAAACTGTCTTGTCTTGCTCACCCGTGCTCTGCTCTGTTCGTTGTTGTGCTCTGCTCTCACGTGATGATGGCTATTTATAGAGGATCTGAGGAGGCAGGCGCACAGACGGAGGAGGGATGGTTTTTTGACTTGGACGACGATGGTGATGGTCGATGGCTGCCTGCCGGTGCCATCGATCTCTGCTCTCTGAGTTTGTCAACTGTCGGCGGCTTTGATACTTCTTTCATTTGATTTGTCATGACACGTTAATTCCAAAAGCGAAAGTCATTAAGGTGCCAGACGCTATCATGGTGTCATCCTGACGTTTTTTGTTTTTTTGAGCCTGTGTCACCCTGACGTCTCCGGGAGTCCGGTTGCCTCTTTTCCTACAGGTAGAAAGAAAATTCTAAATCACGCTTACGCATGTATTGCTTTAAGGGAAAATAAAGTTCAATACATGGATCGCCGCGTTCGCAGTCGAGTTGCCTTAGACCGCAGCAATAAAACACACTACATAAATCACTGGCTCAAACGGTGGAGCGATAGGGTTGCACTAAGTAAACTATTGTGCGACACGAGGGGCAAGTCCGACAGGTCCGGTCGCGGCACCTAAGCCCGCCGCGGCGCAGAGCGCGCTGCATGACCCCTCGGTTGCGGAAACAGCTCCATCATGGATTCCTTGCGAGAAGAATGTACGTTGTCGCCAAACACCTCGTGAAATCTCACAGCAATTGTAGGGTTCGGAGTGTTGGTGACCTTGTTCACCGGCCGTCCGGCTTATTTGTTCAACATAACCCGGCGAGCCTGCTACTCCGGCTGTAGGTCGCGGTAGGCGGATTTAGCCGTCAGGCGGTCACTCCGTCGCAGACGCCTGATGTCCATGTCCACACGGGAGGTCCGCAACCACGGCGGCTCCGCGACGAGGGGGCAGCGTCAGGTTGTCGATGAACGCCGCGACACACGCTTCCGTAGGCACCGAGCACCCCGCGGTGGCGGGGGATGGCGGGGAGGCATCACAGGCGTTCACGACCGGAACTCGCGCGCCGCCCCCGTCTAACACCAAACCACTGTAGCTGCTGCCATAGGAGCTGCAGGTAGCGTAGCCGGCGGAGTGGCCGCAACCACAACATCCTCACCAGCTACCCCATTCGCCTCCCCATCCATGAAGTCAATCTGGACCATACGCGATGGAGAAAGCGGGTCCGCCAGCACCGAACGAAACTCCAGAGAGACGGGTGCCGGTGAAGACGGACCAATGACGAGGGAGGCAATGAGCTCATCGATCATCAGGTCGATCCAGACGGGAGGCACTGTGTCGTCGCACATCGCGATTGCGAGCGAGTCAGGAGCGGTGGCGGCGTTGTCGTGAGGAGGCATTGTAACATCCTCGATGTTAAGCATACTTAAGCACTTGCATTGCGTTAGCCTAATCATCATTTGCATTAGCATCATCTCTATATCATTCTGACATTGCATGTGATGCTACGAGGGTTGAAGTTTTGTTTGTCCTTTTGTGAAAAACATGATAACCATGGTCAAGTGCTTGATGATTGCTCACTAAAATAATCTAGAGATTATTAGGGTACCAAATGAACCTATGTTCATGTTAACAACTTTGCCTAATTATGTCTCTAGGTGATAGTTGATCAACAACGGGACCATGAGTGCTCTGCTTTGACCGTTTCAAAAATCCTTGATAGAGTGTTTGCATATCTGTGCACCCTTAATCATTCTTGTCTAGAATTTTATAAGGAACAAAAGTTGTTATTATCACTTTTCATGAAAATGTTTGGAAAATGTTCAAAAAGATTGAAAAAGGCAGGTTTGGGGGCTGTTTTTTTATTTAAAATGAATTTATGAGGTATTTTCAATTGGAATTTTGTATTTCAAAATCTAGGAAGAATCTGGCCATGCTTGTTAAAGATGAAATGTTCTACTCTTCTGGAGCTACATTTCCTTCAATATGAGTTTTGCCTAATTCGGCATGGTTTGGGAGTAATAGGGCAGAGAAGTTTGCATTAGAGGTCATTAAAATGGAATTTCTATGACGGTTACCTCTTAGCCGTCACGAAAATCGAGGTCCTAAAATTCGTGGCCGACCCGCTCAGGCCTCTCGCGCCGCGTGGCGTCCTCACACCAGTGTCCGTGGGTGGCAGCGGCCCGGCAGGCCGCGTTAAGGCGCCGCGCTGCGCCCTCACCCACTCCATTTCCCCCCATCTCGTCATTTCCTCTCTCCCCCTCTCCCTTTCTCTTTCTCGGCACAGCATCGGGCGGGCACCATTGTTGCCGTCGCGCTTCACCACCACCATAGCACCATGCCACCACCTCATTTTCTTCCCAGCACCTGCACGGAGCTTCGCGATGGCCACCTCCGTCACCTGAGCCTGCTAGCAGCAGCCGTTGTCCAGGGGTAGGGCCGAATCGGCCGGATTTTTTTTCCGCCATGGCCGTGGAGCTCAGACTCGTCGTGGCCAACCCGGCTCCGACCGCCTCCTCCTCTCTCATCTTGAGAATCGAGTTCGCCTTGCCATGGGGACCGTAAAACCCTAGCTGGTTCGGCCGACAGGGCCCTGACGCGTCGCCTCGCCACGTCGCTCCGCCGCCGAGCCGCCGGTGTGCGTGGCCAAGCCGCCTCGGGCCGCCTCCGCTTGCATTGAGGGTACCAGTGGGTGCGCGATAGCCTCCTGCTGCTCCACCATCTCTTCTTTGCTGCCGGTGAGCCCCCGCTGGCCGGTGACGGCGAGCTCCGGCGCCTCCTCTGTCTCTCCCCGCGCAAGGACCTCGGTCCAGAATATGAAGAAATGCAGGGGCCTAGATGCAAAATTTTCAGAGAGGAAGAACTTCAGATCCGGACTTCGTTGATTTCTGAAAAGCTCAGGGTCCTTTCTGCAAAGTAGTTTTCTATTTCGATTTATAAGAAAATGTATTTCCAGATTTTGTTTAAACGCTTCAAAAATTCATATCTTGCTCATTTTACCTCCAAATGAGATGGTTCAAGTTGCATTATTTTTCTTATGAGCAGATATACATGATAAAAATATGATATGACATTCTTAGCACCAGGATGCCGACATTCTTAGCGCAATAATCACCCCTCGTGCCATTCCGGTCAACATATTTGGAAGCGGGAAGAACATTAATCCCACATACGAGTTCTATTATCCATCGGCAGCAGCAAGACAATTAGCTTTTGGACAACAGCCCATCAACCTCTGTTTTGCCGATGTGATTAAACCGAGAGAGACTATTGCGAGCCGTGTGGATTGGCACAAGATTGTTACTCTCCTTCCCGATGCCAATACCTCTAATGTCGATCTAACTGATTGGGTACCGGCTTCTTTTGTCACCGAGTCCTTCAAACTATGGTGGCAAGAATGGAAAGAACAGCTATTCTTTGCCTCTCCTCATTTTTACTGGAACCTCATTGATCCCGATCACGCCATCCCTGCCGATGCAGTAAGTATGACCCTCTGTACTTCTTTCAACTCCCCTTTAATCCACCGGCAACTAACCCTTTTTTAACAGGTTGATGACCCAGTTCCAACATTAAGTAAGAGTGGTAAGGTCATACGGCTGCAGCCGATCTCCCCGGTATCCATCATCGGCCATAAAGCTCCCTCGCTAGATGCTCCAGTGGGCCGTGGTCGTACCAAGAAGAGCACCAAATCGGTCACATTTTTGGCACAGACATCTCAGGTAACCACCTCACTTTCTTTTGCAGATGCCGATTGCTGTGATTTACCGATTTCACATTTCAGGGCGCGAGTTCTACACCACTAGAATCTTCATCGGTAATTTGCCCTTCGTCTCCACCTGTAGCGTCTTCGTCGCCCCACCTTGTTGTCCTTGATGACTCTCTAGAGTTATTCTTTATTCAAGCCTTGATTATTGGATCGGCACTTTTACTCATCTGTCTCTCTTGCAGCACCGAGTAATTGCATCGGCAACCGTCCCAAGTGTACCGATTCCTCAGCCATCCATTGCCGATGCCCCCCAGCCGTCCGATGCCCATATCTTACAGCACAAGCGTAAGGCTTCATCGGGCGAAGAATCACAATCCAAGCGGGCAAGACTTACACCATCTCCGTCGGCGTCCTCGCCTCGCCCGATATCGCCTGACGCATCCGTGCAGACTTCTCCATCGGCAACTGTTCTTCCATCAGCCATTGTACCCATACAAGGATCTTCATCGGCACCGATGTTGCAGCAGCAACCAATTGAGGTACCAACACAAGAAACGTCATCGGCAATTGTACCTGAGGTTGCTTCTTCGAGCCAAAGGCGAGAGATTGCCTTGAAATAGGTGAGTTAATTCCCTTAGATAACCCTTAACACTTTGGGCTCTTCTGCTGACATTACCTTCTCCTTTTTAGGAGCAAGATTCCTCTGATAGTCTATTTTCCTTCTCTATCAGTGGGATTGTTCCCGATGATGAAGATTCTGAAGAAAGCTCTGCTCCAGCTCTTGGAGTTCTATCACCTGAAACCAAGTCAAAGTTGGAGACGCTATTATCATTGCTGCAACAGGAGACCTTTTTACTGATCCAGGATTCTGATCTTGCAAGAGCAACTTTTAAAGGAATTCGAGGTCATATTCCTGCCGATGTTGAGGAAGCACTTTTCCAGGCTACGCATCTAGAGAGCCAGCAGTTGCAGTATCAAAGGGCTGCCCAGCGGATTGCCGATAGAGCCACTCAGGCAACACTCCAAGAGGACATGATGAAGCATAAGCAACTTGCCGATGAGAAGCACAAAGACATCGGTAAGCTAGAAACCTCTTGTGCAGATCTGGAGGACAAGATTGCTCAACTATCGGCAAGAAGGGAAACCCTGCTAGCAGAGCTGAGACAGATTGAAGGAGCCTTGGATGCAGCAAATCATGAGAAGGCCCAAATGCCTGAAGCTGTCAAGACTCTTCAGCAAGAAAGGGACAACCAAGTCCTCAAGACGCTGGCGCTCAAGAAGAAGATCAGGCCAGTTGAAGGCAGTGCCGATGAAGATGCAAAGATACTGGAGGAAGCTAACCAAATTCGCCTGCGTGCGATATCAACTATCCATTCAATGTTGAACTTGTAAACCCCCTTTTTCATCCGCAATGTGATGTATCGGTAATTTGTAAAACTTCACATTAACGTAGTGTTGATACATTCTTTTGAACAACCACTTTATCTATACATATATATTTTTATTGGCAAGTGCTATGAATCTCATCGGCAATAAGAAAACCATGTTGATGTCTGCCGATGGACCTTCACTTTTGCGCTTCAGCCGTCATACTTGAGTTTCTACTCCACGGGAACTTTCCTCTTTGTGCTCACGTTGCATCTTCCTCTTTTGAGTCCTCATTAAACCTTTAGGGCACCATTGAGGAAGCTTCGTCTTCTAGATGGGTTGATAAATTTTTGCACTTGAATCTGGGCAATTTGTATTGGGATCCCTGCAGAGTACTGTTTCATCAGGGACTCCTGCATTGGTCATCTCCCTGAGCTCCTCTTGGTTCATCGGTAAACGGTCGTCATGCCTGCCCAGCCTTTCATGCACACTGGTCCTGCCCCCCAGCCGATCATGTACTGATGCCCTCTCTCTGATCGGCTTACCGATGTATTTGCTCCGATCATCATAGCGCGGCCTTCTTTCTGCTCGATCGGTTCGATCATAACCATTGCACTCGGGGCAATTATCAACAGTAGGTAATTTAATGCCTTCTTCCCAACAATAAATGAAGAAGGGGCATTTCCATTGGTCTTTGTGCCGATGCCACGCTTCCCAACGCAACTCCTCTTGCCGATGCCGATAGCGGTTACTTGGAATTCTGTACGGAGCTGGTCTAGGAGGCCTTCTTAAACTACTGCTTTCTTCAACTATCTTTTTCCCCTTCAAGTCATCGGTAGTTGCTTGATTTCTAGGATCCATCGATGCTCTCCTCTTAGCGCTTACCGATGTCAACACTTTGGTCTTGTTTATAGCCTCCACTATGTTTGCTGGGAAAGGATGTTGATCAATCTTCATTGGCCTCTGAGCTTTAGAGTTGTCAAACTTGATCCTCCCAGATTCAACTGCCAATTGCAACTGCTGCCTGAAAACCTTGTAGTCATTGGTACTGTGCGAAGTTGCATTATGCCATTTGTAATACCTAATTTTCTTTAGTTCATCTGCCTATGGAATCACATGATTAGGTGATAGCTTGATTTGGCCCTCTTGAAGTAGCAGATCAAATATTCTATCGGTCTTCGTGACGTCAAACACGAATTTCTCTGGCTCTTTCTGACCAAAAGGACAAGACAAAGGTTTTTTACCTTTTACCCACTCAGCCAGGCCGATAGTTGGTTCTTCATCTGAATCTGATTCCTCTGCCTCTACAAAGGACACCTTCTTGTTCCAGCTCTTTCTATGTTCTGGAGCTTAAGTACTTTGATCAGAGACCCTCTGCACAATATGACTTAAACTTTCAAACTCCTGAGCATCGTATTTGTGCCTGAGATGCGGCAACAAACCCTGGAAAGCCAGACCAGCTAACTGACAGTCATCAAGCACTAGGCTGTAGCACTTGTTCTTCATGTCTCGTACCCTTTGCACAAAATTCTCTACCGATTCGTCGCTTCGCTGTTTTAATTTCATTAAATCGGTAAGCTTCTTTTCATGGACACCAGCAAAGAAGTACTTATGAAATTGTCTTTCTAGATTGGTCCAAGTAAGAATAGAGTTCGGTGGTAATGATATAAACCACGCGAATGCTGATCCAGACAAAGAGGACGAGAATAAACGGATCCTCAGCTCATCCCTGTTCGCTGCTTCCCCGCACTGGATAATGAATCGGTTGATGTGCTCCATTGTTGACGTATCATCTTGCCCAGAAAACTTAGTGAAATCTGGCACCTTGTACCGATTCGGGAAAGGAATTGAATCATAAGATGAAGGGTATGGAGTCCGATAAGAGTAAGTATCGATCTTGGGCTGAATCCCAAATTGTTCTTTCATCACTTCTGCAATCTTATCGGTCAAGAGTGCATCCTGATCTTGCCGATGCACTGTCTGGATCTCTACTGGAGGCGTTGGCTGATATGCCTCTACATACCCCTGTGGCACTTGGCTTGGATAAATCGGCATATTCACGGCACCAATCTGCGGAGTAAAGTTCATCGACTGTTTTGCCGATGCTTGTTCCTGGAAAGTTGTCTGTGGAATATACCATTGAGTCCCTATTGCTTGGTAGCTTGGTTGAATAGCAGGTTGCTGAATTGGCGCTTGCCCTGATCAATTGAGACTGTAACTCATCGGCACCTGGCTTGCCGATGGCTGATAGCTTGCAGACAATTGATGCTCTTGTATAAATGGATGATAGCCAGCATAATTGCCCTGAATTGCAGGTAATCCAGACTGAGATATGAATGGTACTACGGGCTGCTCTGCAGTGGAAGCTCTCTGTTGAACTGGTGGAGGATTAGTCAATGGATTCGCATAAGATATCTGTTGCGGAGGTGCGTAGAATCCCATTGACAATGGCTGTATAGCAGGAGGTACAGTAGAATAATGCGGCGCTTGAGCCACCGGCCGAATTGGAGTAGCCGATGTCATTGGACTCTTCCCTGCTACATCATGCACTTGAGGCAGTCCAAAGTTGGCAGTAGATGGACCTGGAGGCATACCGTATCCCCACCAATTAGCAGCATTTTGACTATGTTGACCTGAAGGACCTGACATTACCGATGCCGATAGATCTGTACTCAACTGAGTACTAGGCCTCTCCTGAGATATTAGACCTGATCCTATCGGTGTGGCTTCAATGACGGATGGTCCTGATATAGCTGAAAGAGTAGGCGCTTCCATACTCTCAACGGCTGGAGTTGCCGATGGAGTACTGGTAGATGCCGATCCCGGCTGATGATATGCCGGCCCGACATACCCTGGTGCTTGTCCGTCCCTTAACGTTTGCACAACAGCATTGTAGACAGTATTGGACAGCACAGTGGAGTGGTTGATCAAAGCTTGATTTAATGCAGAATTAACCATCTCCTGTAATTTACCAGGGTTGGAGTCAAAGGTTACCTGCCAAGGCAACGGCAGATCTTGCTTCTGGATGACTTCTCCTCCCCTATTCATGCTGAAAGACTTCAAGCAGAGCTGCCTGTAATCCTCCATAGCTTTTTCCATGGCTTGCCTCTGATCCTCCTTGAGATCTGATTCTGATATCTCGATGATGTTTTCTGGAGTGATATCAGTAGGATTCTTCATGATAAATCTGTTGACTTTGTCCCACCGGGCGTGCCAAAAGATGTGTTGATGCAAAAAGGCGTTAGATCTGCAAACACACCGGGCTAATACCCAAGTTCGATATCAAGGCGTGCCAGTCGATTTGACCTGTTAATCGACAAGGATGATAAATTTGAATAAGATCCGAACGAGACGACAGCGATACGCCCGGACGTCAAAGCTCAGAAGGTATTCGATAACTGTTGAACAGATCAGACGAGATGACAGCGATACGCCCGGACGTCAAAGCCTGAATCGTGCTCGGTAGACGCGGAACCTGCAAGGTCGTCGAAGATCAAGTTGATGCAGCCCGTCGATTCTTGAAAGAACTCGTTGAAAAGGAAAAAGTACTGGTGACGAAGTCGTCGAAAAGTAGATTGCTTGAAAAGTAGATAAAAGTAATAGATTTGTTGTATTTGATTGGTTTTTTTACATTGTCTTTCGGTACATATTTATACCCTGGCACTATGAGTCCTAAACAGACACGATAAAGTATTACCTAAACAAGTCTTATCTCTAAGGAATAAAAATAATGACTCGTAACAAGGTCGGACTCAAAAGTAAACTATTAAAATATTGGCATAAATATTGCCAGTTTCCTTATCCATTGCTTACGATGAAACCTCTGTCGGCGCTCCTCATCTCTGTAGATTCCATCGGCAAAACCCATCGATAATGATTCAGCCCTGCTTTCCACGTCCTTCAGCTTTGCTTTCCATCGGCAACCATGCCTCTCTCTCCATCGGCAACAGCCCTCTGGCTTCATCGGCAATGTACGAGATCAACATGTCCTTTATCGGCAATTATCCATTGGCAACTCAGAAACAGTACTGGAGAATAACCACCTTCTTGCCGATTTAGTTTAGTCTCCCGATCCTTATTGACACGTGCCGAAAAACGGTGTCAACACTAATATTTTTTTTCTACCTAATGGTGTTCTTGATATGTCTCTGGATATATTTGGATTTGATGTGGCGATTCAGTCTTTTGTGACGCTTGTTCTTGGTATGTTTGGATTTGTGGATCTGTAACTGTGGACACGTTAGGAGTAATTTGGGGGACAGGGTTTGCAATTGATAGTTGCACAGGAGTACCATAAACCTCACACTTTATTCATTCATGTTTATTTTCTGAGCATTTCTAGTTAAACGTTGTTGGTTTGGTGCTTCTGCATCATTTTTAGTGAGTTACCGGTGTGATATATATCTTTCATGAACAGTTTAGTGAATATGACTTAACAGCTGTGATATATCGCTTCATTTCCACTTCCTAAGAGTGTAAATATGGTGTTACATTTTTGTCTGAATTCATTTAAGCCCAGCATACTTTTCCTCATTTGACTATCTAGTCCCTTCGGAAAGTTACAGATTGCCTTTTCTTTTGGGAAAGGAGGCTAATTTATGACTAATGTGCAACTTTTGGAGCCAGTGCGTGGCCATCGCACATGATCTTGGTCCTTTTTTGAGCTGATGCTTCCAGACCCTAGTTTTTTAAAATGTTATGTAACTTTTTGTCACCTCTGTTTTTTTATTTTTCAGTACCAGAGAATTAAGGCTTTGAAGCGAAAAATGTATCTGGCTTTGCAAGCTGAGGTATCTGTTTGTGTTTTCTTTTTTTATCTCTTTTTCTGTGTTTCTTTTTACATTATGTCAATTCCTATTCTTATTATTATTTCTTTACTGTTAGTCAATGGTACAGAGGAAGCCTTTGCGCCTGTCTCATGGATTCACTAGGCAGTCAATCTCAAAGTTTGCTTCTGTGGTTAGTTCTATGTCTGATGATAAGAAAGATGTTATTAGGAGATATGGTTCCGGATCACTGTTGTTCTTTGATAAGTGTTTTGTGCCCAAGAAGTTTAGTACATGGTTGGCATCTCTCGTTGAGGTTAAGTCTGGTGATCTTATTATTCATGGCAAGGTTATATCTTTGACTACCAAAAGCGTGAACCTTGTCCTTGGCATTCCAGTTGGTGGCAAGCCTTTTCCTTCTAATTACTCAATGGTAGAGCTATTGTTCTTTCTACGATTGATAAGCCTTCTTTGCCTCAAGTATCATTCTTCGCTGATAGACTGAGTGCTGCTGATTTGTCTGATGAGGAATTGCTTATCTGCTTCTTGGTTGTGGCATTGCATTGTTTTCTCTGTCCGAACTCCAATATAGTCCCTAGCCCTCGCTATCTTGGTGTATTTGAAGATATTGAGAATATTAGCTCTTACGATTGGGCTGGCTTTGTTTTGCGCTGGATGCTCGATGGTGTTAAAAGTTTTTGTAAAGGGAAGAAATATGGTCAGAAAAGTTGTGGGACACTTGGTGGTTGTATGTTCTTCCTAGCTGTAAGTTTTTTTCCCTTATCTCTCTCTTTTTCCAGCAAATTTATTTTATAATTTTGTATTTTCTTAACAATTTTTTTTTTACATTATTTTGTTTAAGTTTTTTTGAATCATCAATATCCTGTTATCTGTAGGTCATTTACTTGGATCATGTTGATTTTACTCACCGCACAGTATCTAATGGTTTTCCTCGCATTAAAGTTTGGAAGCAGAGTATGATCAAAGATTTTTCAGAACTTGACATGAAATCCCCTTCCGTGTATGGGATGAGGCCTTTGCTAAATTTTGAAAACATCTGCTATTACAAGGTTAGGTTTGTTATTACCTTTTTATATATTTCCTGTGTGTTTTTCATTTTTAATATAATGCATGTTTTCCAAAAATGTTTTTGTGTGGTTAATTTTTCCCATAC
>CM041631.1:68063126-68157019 GCA_023333625.1 Bothriochloa decipiens
GAAGATTCTGATGATCTTGAGTTTTTGGCTAACCTGGAAGCCGCATGTGGGTGTGACATACCTGAAAATCTGAAATGCAGTGTGCTGAATGTGATTGAAGATCATTGTAGGAGTTCTCTTTCGCCTATTCCTATCCATCTGGTTTCGCTTGGTGATCTGCCGGATGGCTTCAAGAAGTTGTTCAACAAACTCATGAGTCATGTTTACTCTTTCAAATCAAAGTCCCGAGATCTAGTTCTTAAAATCATGAAGGTTTTTGCTGACTATGAAAGTTCTTGCCATTCTAATGATGCCTCTCCTGTGATTCCTCCCCCAGTTGAGAATGCAGTTAATGCTTCTGGATCTGGTATCAATGAGGTATTTTTTTTTCATTTATATTACTTTTTGTTAATTCCATTTTTCTGATTTTTCTATCTTTGTGTGCAGATGGTAGTGTTAATTTATTAATGGCAATTTTTCTGTTATTGGATAGGTCAATGTCGGGAATGTTCATGTGGTTTCTTCATTGGTAAAGGATCCCAGTAAGTTATCAGATGTTTCTGCAGCTCCTAAAGCTGGATCACACGGTGTTCGGGATGCCCCTGCTGGCTCAAGTGTTTTGAATCGTGAGTTTTCTCCCTCTTTTTTTATTATTCTAGTAGTTGTGTTTGTTATTTCTTTTTTTGGGGACTTTATCCACTGTTATTCATTTTGGTTTTTAGGTGTTCCTTTCTCACTTTCAAAGCAAGGCATAAGAGGGTCTAATGTTGCTGGTTTAGCGTTCACACAGCCCTATGTTGTTGGTCGGTCTGATGGTCATTGTAGAATCTCTCCGAAGGGTGGACCCTCTGTGAAGACTGTTACTGGTTGTGATTATGATATTGAAGTTGGCTTCGATGAGGGGGGGTGATGCGGCTGGACCCTCTGTGAAGACTGTTCGAGATAACAGTGCTGACCCTGTCATTCTTGGTGGTTCTGTTGTGGGAGGTGTTGGTCTTAGACGCCGTACAAAGACTTCCCATCATGGTGGTCTTCAAGATGTTATTGAAGTTGGCATTGCCAGAGGCGGTGATGATGTTAACATGTATGGTGTTCCTTTTATTGATGACGAGTCTCATGATATTACTCCGAAGCTGCCAAAGAAGTTCTTTAACCCAATCCTGTCAAATAAGTTGCCTGTTATTTCTCAGTTGCGATCAAGAGACAACAATGTTTTTCATGCTTCCAGTTCAGCTGTTGTAAGTTCTTTTTTTTCCAATCATTTTTTTTATATATGCTCACTCTGTTTTATTTGTGATGTGATTATTGAAGGTATTTCACTCAAATTAACATTTTTGATCTGTGTGTGTGTAAATATATGTTTACCACACTTTTTCTAGTATGGTTCTGATATTAATAGTCTCATATCTCTTTTATCAAGTTTTATGATATGTGGAATACTTTTGTTTGTCTAATAACTGAGTTTCTTTTTTTTGGGCCTCCTGTCCTTTTTTTTTCTAGGCACGGAAGCCTCATGTTTCTGTTGGTTGTCCAGCAGTTATAAGTGATAATGTTGCTTGCGGTGGGAAGAAAACAGTTTCTGTGAATAACAATTTCTCGAAGAATTCCAGTTCTGGTTTTGGTAGTAGTCAGAAATCTTTTCTAAAGTTTCATGGTTACCCTTCTCCTTCGCCTATTCAAATTGATGGATCTTCTAGTAAATCTGAGTTCAAGTTGTCTAATCCTTCCACTGGTGGAATGGTCCCTCTTCATGGTCCTAGGAGGGTTGTGAAGCCAAGTAATGTAATGAAAGGTGACTATCATATTGATATGCCTGCATTCAAATTGACAAATGATCAAATCATGTATTACAAGGCTATTTGCAATTTGGCTTCGTCAACCAGCAGTGGGTAAGTTTCTATTTTTATCTATTTTGTCTCTCCTACGTTTTCAGTGGAGATTGTTTGTGTTTTCCCTTTTTATCCCTGATTTTTGCTTCATCTCTCTTTTTTTTCAGTCTCGATGCAGTGTACTTTGGGCAATCAGTCAGGTGCACTTATTGGGCTTTGGGTGACTCTCTGAAGCTTGGTGGTTTTGTAAATAAATATGTCATCGGTTTCTTTTGCTACCACTTATATTCTCTGCCTAATGGACACCCTGATATTTCAAAGTGCCACTACTTCTTTCCAAGCATTGCTGTAAGTTATTTCCTATTTATTTGTTTTACTAGATTTTATATATTTTCCTTAGCTGATATATGATGCTGATGTTTACTCTTTCGCAGGAAAATCTTCTTCTCGCCCCCGAGAGTGCTAAAGAAGATTTGTTGGAAAAATGTTATAAAAGATCTAAGACCAGGCCCCTTTATTGTTCTAATTTGGTAATTTGTTCCCCCTCTTTCTATTTTGTCCCCCCTTTTACATTCTATGCGTAGGTGTAATATCTGAAATATTTTCTTTTTTTTTGGGGGCAGCTCTACTTCCCCTGTTACCATAATGAGCACTGGTTTCTGTTTGTTGTTGACACTAAAGACCGTGCATTTGTTTTCTTGGATTCTTATTATGGCTCTGATGATCATTATCACCTGGAAGTTAAGGATAAGTTGGTATGTGCCTGTTGTTTTATATTTTTTCTTTTTTTTTTTTGGACTCTTTTTTCATGTGTGTTTTTAATATTTTTTTATATATGATATGTATGTAGATTCAAAATTTCAAATTCTGGTGGTACAAGTTTGGTTTGATTGATATGGGGTTTGAGGGTTATAAGCCTATGTACCCATATGTCCCCAAGCAGGCTGCAAATAATGTGTTAGTATACTTATCTCTCTTTTCTTTTTGATTTGTTTACTGCATATTTGAATATATTCTTTTTAATAATTTCTTTCTTTTTTTTGCAGGTGCGATTCTGGTGTTTACGTCATGATGTTTCTTCAGTATTGAAAAACTCCTCGGTCTTCTTTGTTCTCTATATTCAATGCCTCTGATATTCCAACTCTGAGAATCAAGCTTGCAATTGATCTTCTTCTCTCTCCAAAGAGCAACGGCCGTAAGGATCTTGCCACTGGTTATCAGCACGAGGTATGTGTGTTTTTGTTTTTTTTTTGTGTTATTTTTATATGTATCTTTTTGCACGGAGTGAAGTATCTTTTGGATCCTTTGAATATGGAAATTGCTGTTAAAGAGAAACACATCATTAGGTAACCTATGTAGAGCTTTGAGATGCAAACAATATCTTCTTTGCAGTTTAGACTTTTTCTCACAAAGGAACTGCAACTGGAGTGTGATGTGTTCCACTGATTTTTCTTCTTTTTGAATACTGCCCCCTAAAATTTGTTAAGTAAATGATCAGTTAGTCGTTGGTTGATAATCTGATCTCCTAAACATGCTGACTGTCTGGATTGTGCTTCAAATTGGAGCATTATGACTCTGGACACTGTACATTGTTTTTCTTGGTTTATATTGTTTATAAGAGCCTTTTTCAGATTTCAGACTCATTTATTTGTTATTATGATCTGACTGCCTTTTTTTTTTGTCGCGCTTCAAATTTGCTAATATATACCTAAATAAATTTTTAGTACCTATCTTTTTCACTGTAACTTTATTTCTTATATTTTTAAGTATGTAAAATTTGTTTTTAACTTTTTTCAGGTTGATGAAGAGATGTAGAAAACCATCACGCTGTGCTGTTCTTTTTTTCATTTTAGGAAATATGTTTTACTTTTCAACTAGGAAATGATGTTCAAATTCTCATGTCATCTCAAGTACTCGAAATTCAAATATCTGGCTCACGGTTCAATCTCTGTAATAGAAGCTGTTGGCTCATGGTACAATCTCTGTAATAGTTTAATACTCAAGACTCTAAATGGATGTTATAGTGTCTTCAATAGCTTTAATACATAAGACTATTATATCTAGATATAAAAGAATTCCCTAATAATATGATTGTTTCCCCTTTTCTTCAACCTTCTATCTTATTTCTTCTCTGTCTTCAACCTTTAGCTTGAGGTCATTTGTTTGTTGAGCTTCTCTTCGCCTTCTTCTTGCTTTTTCCATTTGGACCTGCAAAATATATATATTTTTTGTTAGGGGCAAACTACTCATTTTTCCAATTGATGTTTTTTGTGTATGAATATTGCTATTTATTAAAAAAATTCCTTACTTGATGTTTCCGCTTTTTTTGTCTTGTTCTTTTTTGCTTCTTGCTTCTTTATCTTCTCTCTTTCCTGTTCCACCATGTCTTGTATTCTTTTGGGCTTTGGTGGTCTGCCTTTCTTTTTTATCGTTTCTGGGTCTTGTATATCCATCTCTCTCTCTGAGTCATGTGTGCTTTGTTCGCCTTCATTATTGTTCACCTCTCCAGATGGTATATTTGCCTCTGATACTTCAGTTTGAACTTCATTATTGCGTGCCCCTGCGGATGGTGCAACTACCTCTGACATTGCAGGTACTGTTGAATTTCCTGGAGTCAGTATTGCATCTAGGTTTTTTCCAATTCGCTTGGACTCATCGAGTAGATACTCCATTGCTTGGTCACTTTTTGATGCTTTGGATGTTAACTGTGCAGATTCTCTCGACAGGATGTTGAACCTAAGGATGTCATCAGTCGCTGTTGATGGTTGGACACTTCTCAGGTTTATCTTCCTTTCCTTTTTCCTCCACCTGTCTATTATATATTTCTGTGGTATCTCATTTATCTCTGTTTCTACCATTTCCTTGAGGATATGGGAGCATAGGATTCCATCCTTTTTAAACTTGGCACATATGCAGTTATATTCTTCCCTGCCTTGTGTCAGGTCAGTGGCCACTTTGTATCTTCTGATTCTGTGTTGCGCATGCACCTGGTTTGCTTTCTGCCATACTTCATAAAGCCCTTCCTGCTGTTCCATTTTTATGTAGCTCAATCTTGTGGTAGCTTTCAGCTGTTTCATGAATTTGTCAAATATGTTCCTATTGTACAACTCCATAGCCTGCAGTTCTATGTTATAGCCAAGTTCCATCTGTTTCTGGGTCTTGTGCTTGTTTACATTGTCTTCTCTTGCCTCAACTATGTTAATTGTGTCTATTATTCTTTGGTATTCCTTCAAAAAAGTTGTGATGCTGCATGTAGGTCCCACATTGTCTTTAATTCTTGCATTGGTGCCTTCATTTCTGCCTGTGCTCTGTAGGAATGGGTAGAAATAATTCTTGAAGTAGACTGGAATGAACCTTTCCCTCATTTCCCACATTTTGTTGAAATAATTGTTGTTCTCTTGCTTATATTCTGTTACCATCATTGTCCACAGGGTTTCAAACTCTTCTACCATCAAGGAGTTGTCAACTATATCTTCGAATTCTTCTGGTAATCCCTTGTTCACTGCGAAACATTTGAGGTTCTTGTTGTAGCATTTCCTTTTTATATGGAATAAGCAATTCCTGTGTTTTGCATCAGGAAACACTTGTGGGATAGCTGCCTTCATTGCTTTATCTTGATCAGTAATAATTGTCACTGGATGCTTCCCACCCATGGATTCCAAGAATGCTTCAAAGACCCCCTTGAATGTTTCTATGGTTTCGTCACACATGAAGGCACATCCAAACAAACAGGTATGCGCATGTCCTGTCACTCCTACGAATGGCGCAAACGGCAGGTTGTATCTGTTAGTCATGTAGGTTGAGTCGAAACTGACAAAGTCTCCGTACTCTGCATAGTACCTAAGAGAGTCTCCATCCCTCCAGAAAATGTTTCGCACTCTGCTGTGTTCATCAGCATCAAACTTGTAGAAGAAGGATGGGTCCTTGCTCTTCTTTTCTTCGAAGTAGTTTAGTGCCTCTTTCATGTCTGATCCAGTTACCAGTTTGTTCAGCTTAGTTCTAAAGCTTGCTACATCCTTCTTTTGGTACGGCAGTGCTGTCACTCCTCCTCTTAGATAGGATAGCACTGAAATCATTTTCCTTGTAGGTATGTTGCTGTCGTTCAGTGTCTTGATGATTGATTTTTCCATGTTGGTCATGTATTTGTGGCCACTGAAATGTTGCTGTCTATTTTCAGGATCAAGTGGGTCATTGTGATCCAATTCTAGCCTATCAACTCTCCATTTTGTATTTTCCAATTTGACTACCATCACCACTTCGCAGTCTGTCTTCACTTGCACACTTGTATTCCTGTTTGGTCCTTTGTCTTTTCTGTTTGATTCAAGCTGTATCTGCTCTTCCTGATCCCCCTTTGTTTTCTTCTTTTTAGGTTTCCCATAGTACTCACACCTCATTTCTGACATGATATACTCGTTGTTTCGTTTCTTGCTTGTGCTCCTGTTTGTATGTGTGTTCACAATCTCAAAACCTGCTAGGAAATCATAAAAGTGGAAGAAATGATGAGCATCTTCCCTGCTCTCAAAAATCATATCTATCTGCGGTGTATATTTGCTATCCAAGGCCGCATTGCTCCCCTGCCCAGCTGCTCTTTGTTCTTTTATTATGAATGCATCAATCTCTTCTTCTGTTAGAACTCTTTTCTTCTTCAGCTTCTTCTGTCCTCTGATTGGTCTCTTCATTCATACTAGCTATGCTCTGATCAGTCCCTCCTGTAATGTTTGATGTTTCTTTTGATGTTCCTTGCTTTTGACTCATTGTTGTCCCTTGCCTTGGTTGATGTGTTGCAGCTGATTCACTATAAGCACTTGATGTCCCTGGGGCTTCTGCTGCTGATTCAGTGCATGCCCTTGATGTTCCAGGAGCTTGTGTGCTTTCCTGTATGGAGTTCAAATCTTCAGTCGAAATGGCGGCGCAATGTTAAATTTTTTTTTTGCTCCCAAGTTATAAAGCATATGGTGAAAATGATAAATACTGGTTGACATTCCTGCCCAATGTTCAGGAAGAGGTGATTTTCTATTTTTCATGATTTCTGTTCATAACACACCAAATAGGCAGTGGTACAATACCAAAAACTCGTAAAACAAATATAGTCATTTTCAAGGGGTAACTTGATTGTTTTGCAAACACACAAAAATCTGTTTTGGAAATGTTGTCTTTTTATTTTTTAACTACCCTTAGAGATTTGTGTCTTATGTCTATCTCTTTACCTATATTAAGTTCATATCATTGAATATGTCTTCTCCCCAATTGCATGCCCCCTCTGCCAATGCTCCATGTTGCATCCCTGCAAGCTGTTACATTGGACATATGTAGAAGTTAAGTATTTTTTTTCATATTCTAGCATCTCTCATTTTTTTCTTATATTCTGCTAATTTTTTTGGCTTACCTCTTGCTCTTGTTCCTGTTCATTGTAGCCCCAGTTGCTGAAGTCATCAAATTCTCCAAAGCTTGTCTCATGCCCCTGCCCATCATGGTTAATATCAAACTGTAAGTTTTCAATTATTTTTGTAGTTTCATTTTTGTTTTCTCCTAATTAGCAGTAACACATTATTTTCAAGTTATTAAAGATTCATTTTATGGTACCTGCACGCCACTAGGGAAATTTGCACTTTGTGTTGCCATAATTTGTCGCTCTCCAATGTGAGTGCTCTGGAATTGCAACCCCTGCATGGAAAGAGATTTTTCAGTTATTGGTAGTATATGGAAACTCTTTTTCTCCCATGCGCATCATTTTTTGTTGTTATGCTCGTACCTCTGCGATATCATCTGACAGAACCATTGCTGTATACGGCCCATAAGCATGCTGCATATTTAAATCAAATGTCTATCAGGACATTTTTGTTTTTCATTTACACTAGGGTGAGGCAGGTTTTACATCATTTTTTAAAGCGAAAAATCTAGTTCTGTGTGATGTAAATGCAAGTAGTATTTTCTCGCACCTGTACTATTGTAGGGGCAACGGTGTCTTCCTGTGAGTTTCTTATTTGCTGTATGATGAGCCCTGTATAGCCTCCTGGCCAATTGATCTGCGGAACCATTTATGTATGATTCTGTGGCATCTCATATTGTTGTTCTTTCTGCTTCCCCTTCTCAATGCCGGTTAATCTTCTCATCATTTGATCACCCTGCAAAATTAAAATTAGATTCTTTCATTAGATATATGTGTTCTATTCAAAGTCATATAAATCAATTTTTTTGTATGTGTTTTTTAAATGCGCCCCCCTTAGGGGGGTGGCGACACCTATGTGTCCTTTTGCTAGTATATTGAAACAATGAATTCACCTGTACATTATATGATGGTCCTTCCATCATATCCAATCCTGCTCGATGTAATGTACAGTGCATTCTGCAAATTTTTTATATGGACATGTCAGTTATTATGTTTTGAAATCTATCAGTGAAAGTTTTGTTTTTCAAATGATACCTCATTTTGTATGTCTTCTTGTAGGAGGTGAGCTGCAGTAAGCGCCGCTGCATTGGCCTGCATAACGAAAATATGTTTTTTATGAGTCAGTGTTCCCCCCTTTTTTTTTCTTTTCCCCCCTCCCTTATCATTATGTGTAAAATGTAGACTGTAATAGTGAGGGGGGTTGTTGTGTGGGGGTTGTTTTGAAATCTACAGAAGTTGATCCCTGTTCTGTTGGTGGGCTGGGCCATTAAATTTCCTTTTTCAATTGGGCTTTTTCATTTTTTGGACTTTTTTATTTTTGGGCCTTTTATTGAGCTTTTTCTTGGGGCTTCCCGCATTGGGCTTTCTGTCTATGGTTCTTATTTTGGAGAGATCGTTTTCCATTTGGGCTTTTTTGTCTATGGTTCTTATCCCATCGGGAGAGATCCTTCCCATTCCCTTCTATTCCACCGCTCGGCCGGCGCCTGCTCGCCTCCCCACCTTCTATGTATTTGCCGTTTTTTTCACTCCTGCCTTCAAAAACTGCCCCCCTCTCCCCCCTTTTCCACACCCCAGTTCCTCTAGTCATTTCATCTTCTCTTCGTCCAGTGTCGATCCAAGGTACACACGTATCAGCTGATTCATGCGTCGTCATTTCTTTTTCAATTCCTTTTTTAATTGATCCGTTCATTTCTCTGTTTTCTTTTTTTTGGATTCTCTCATTTTTTGAATTCTTTATATTGTTGTCCATCCCTTCTCCTCTCGAAATGGATCTATCCATGTAAAAATGAAGTCTATATTTTTTTTCTAACAACTCATCTTCTTTTCTGCAGATGTAAGACTTTTTTTTTGGAGAAGTTGGAGATCCAATATATATTTTTTATAAGTTGGTGAAGGTATTTTTAATTTTTTGGTCCAGATCTAAGCATGTTTTCAAATTATTTTTCATAATTCCCCCCTTAGCTGTATTTTTGTTTCTTTTCAGTTATTAGGGTTGTTTTCGAATAATCTTCTTTTTTTTGTTGTGAATGGAGATTTAGTCTGCTCAGGTTTGGTTACATGTAGTCAAGTTGCCTAGGACTATCTTTTTGTAATAATTCTTACTGTTTTTTGTAAATTTATCATGAACTTTTATTTTTGCCGCTACTCCCCCATGAACCAGATTTATTTCCCAACAATCGTTAATTTTTAGAATCCTTAATTTACATGTAGTCCTCCATAGCTTTTTCCATGGCAAGCTTCTGGTCTTCCTTGAGATCTGACTCTGATATCTCGATGATGTTTTCTGGATTGATGTCAGCAGGATTCTTCATAATAAATCTGTTGACTTTGTCCCACTGGGCGTGCCAAAAGATGTGTTGATGCAAAGTTTTACCTGCAAACACACCGGGCTAATACCCAAATTCAATGTCCGAAGCGTGCCAGTCGATTTGACCTGTTAATCGACAAGGATGATAACTTTGAATAAAATCCGAACGAGACGACAGCGATATGCCTGAACGTCAAAGCTCAGAATGTATTCGATAACTGTTGAACAGATCAGACGAGACGACAGCGATACGCCCGGAAGTCAAAGCCTGAATCGCGCTCGGTAAACGCGGAACCTGCAAGGTCACCGGAGATCAAGTTGATGCAGCCCGTCGATTCTTGAAAGAACTCGTTGAAAAAGAAAATACTTGACGAAGTCGTCGAAAAGTAAAGTACTGGTAGAAGTAAATTGCGATAAAAATGTAGATTTATTTATTGATGCTTGGATGTCTATTACAATGCCCTCGGCATATATTTATACTCCGCTAATCGAAGAGTCCTAATTTAACACGCAAAGCTCAAATATAAACTAATTTCTTATACGAACTCTATCTCTTTAAGGAAAGAAATAAAACTTGTATAGGAGTTGGACATAAACTATGATACGAAAAATCATAAGCTCCGTGTCGCCGATCCTCTGTCCGCTTCCGTTATGAAGTTATCTCTTCATCGGCACATCCCCGGCATCGGCAACAACCTTCTAGTCTTTCTGCTTATCTTATCGGCAATAGCTTTTTCATCTCATCGGCAACGATCCTCTGACAGCTTTTTTAGCTTCATCGGCAACGTACGAGATCAACATGCCTTTCATCGGCAACCACCTATCGGCAACTTGGAAGCAATGCTGAAGAAAAACCAACCTCTTGCCGATTTAGTTTAGTCTCCCGATCCTTATTGACACGTGCCGAAAAATGGTGTCAACATATGCCCTCTAATTTTGGAGTATAAAATATTTTATGCACCGAAATTTCCTCCAAGTCATGATTACTCAAGCCGCTCGAACTTCTCCTCGAAAGTTGCGCGCGTTGAAGTGAAAATCCTGTACCAACGGGCACATATAACATTCCTTCTGCCGTGGCCCATTTTTCAACCTTGATTCAACCCTAACCTCTCTCTCTCCGGCGGCAACACCAGCAGGCGATTCCCCGGTGAACTCAACTGGTGACGTTCTCGACGACAGTTCTCAACCTCCATTAGCATTCTTCGCTCTCTCCGTCTTCAATTGCGGCTATGGCGGTTCCCTTCGACGTCCCTAAGGTTAATCTTCTTCTTTACCCGCCCTTTGATATTTCTTTTTTTCTTTTCCGCGCAGTTCATGATTCCTTCTTATCTCAATCTTTAACCTTAGGAACTTTACAATTAGCTTCTCATCCCAACGCATCAGAATCAATTTATCTGCCTAGGACCAATGGGGAATCTAGACCCAATCAACATCATAAACGCAGAAACCAATCGAATCCCCTTTAGAGCTCAGAATTTTGATTTAGGATTCTGGACTGATACCTTTCGATCTTGGCCGAAAACCACTAAGGGATGGAAAGACTGGTACTTGAGGGTCGCCAGACCAATGGAGCTGCATTGGGCAGAACGTAGATTAGAACAGTGCATCAGACTATCTATTGCCAATATGGAGAGGAATGAATCACTGTTAATCGCCGCCTCCTACTTCTGGTCCGATACTATGAATGCCTTCATCTTCAGACATGGACAGCTTCTCCAACCCTTGCCGATGTGTATATGTAAGGCTTAGATATCTCGTCTGCCGATGACAACACTCTATTTCAGAGAAAACCCGAGTATCGGCTGACCACCAGGAACTTCAGCGGTTGGACTGGGTATATCAATGAGTATCAGAAATCCGGATCTGTTAATCATAGGGAGCACTCAGCTTTCTTGAACATGTGGCTTGAGAAATTCATCTTTTACGGCAGAACAGTTGGACCGACCAATATGCACCTTCCTGCAGCAGAGATGTTGGCTAGCGGTGTCAGACTCCCACTTGGACGATATCTCCTTGACTCAGTTTACCATCTTCTTTACCAAGTGTCACAAAGGATGCTGTAAGGCAAGTCCATCGGCAATCTGAGAGTTCCTTGGTGGTTCATCAATATGTGGCTGAACGCCCATATGCACAAGTACTTTCACATTGATCTGTTCCCCCAGTGATTCCCTCGGAATCTTCCTGAAGACTATCAACTCGGGGAAGAAGAATCGGCAACACGCCCCCCTCTCAACTTTGGAGAAGCACTGGCAGTATTACTAGGGGCGGAAGCAAACAGAGCTCAGATCGGTAATCTCTTTCACAGACTCTACATAGGCATCCCTTCTGAGCTTCGGGCCTGGGTTCCTTATGTTGATGAAGAAGCAAGATTCGCTCTTCTCTTCAATTTTACCGATGAGGCCTTGAATAAAGATGCCGATATTCTTAGTGCAATAATCACCCCTCGCACCATCCCGGTCAACATATTTGGAAGTCGTAAGAACATTAATCCCACATACGAGTTCTATTATCCATCGGCAGCAGCCAGACAATTAGCTTTTGGACAACTGCCCATCAACCTCTGCTTTGCCGATGTGATTAAACCGAGAGAGACCATCACGAACCGCATGGATTGGCACAAGATTGTTACTCTCCTTCCTGATGCCGATATCTCTAATGCCGATCTGACCGACTGGGCACCGGCCTCCTTTATCACTGAATCTTTCAAAGTCTGGTGGCAAGAGTGGAGAGAACAACTATTATTCGCATCTCCTCATCTTTATTGGAACCTCATCGACCTTGACCATGATACACCTGCTGATGCAGTAAGTCTGACCATTTGTACTTCTAACTTTCCTTTATCCCATCGACAACTAACTCTTCTTTAACAGGTTGATGACCCGGTTCCAACACTGAGTAAGTGCGGCAAGGTCATACAGTTGCAGCCAATCTCCCCAGTATCCATCATTGGCCATAAAGCTCCTTCGCTAGACGCTCTGATGGGCCATGGTCGTTCCAAGAAGAGCTCCTTTAAATCAAAATTGACCAAAAGTATAGCTACTCCATCGGACATGGTTGCATCCTCAGCACGGATACTCTAGGTAACTATCTTATCTTCCTCTGTGTGTGCCAATTGCCGTGATATACTGATCTCATATTTCAGGGTGCAAGTTCTACATTTGATGAATCCTCATCGGCAACTTGCCCTTCATCTCCACCTGCTGCACCTTCATCGCCACGCCTCGTCATCCTTGATGATTCTGCAGAGGTATTCCTTATTAAAACTTTGATTATTGGATTGGCACTTTTACTCATTTGCTGCTCTCACAGCTTCAAGTAGCTGCATCGGCAATCGTCCCAAGTGCACCGATTCCTCAGCCATCTATTGCCGATGCCTCTCAGCCATCCGATGCCGACATTTTACAGCACAAGCGTAAGGCTTTATCGGAGGACGAGTCTCAATCAAAACGGTCGAGGCTTTCACCAGCTCCAATTGCACCATTGGCATCCTTGCCTCGCCAGATATCACCCGATGCTCCTGCGCAGGCTTCCCTATCGGCAGCTGTTCTTCAACCGGCAGTTGTTCCTCAGGTTGCCTCCTCCAGCCAAAGATGAGAAATTGCCTTGAAGCAAGTAAGTTAGCTCCCTTAGTTAACCTTCAACACTTAGATTCTTCTACTGACGTTCCTTTTCTCTTTTAGGAGCAAGATTCCCCCGACAGCGTATTTTCTTTTTCTATCAGTGGAGTTATTCCCAATGATGAAGAACCTGAAGAAAGCTCCAGTCCAGCCCTCGAAGCTCTATCATCTAAAGCTAAATCAAAGCTGGAGACGCTACTATCCCTACTGCAACAAGAAACCTCCTCGCTGATCCAGGACTCTGATTCTACAAGAGCAGCCTTCAAAGCAATTCGAGGCTAGATTCCTGCCGATATCGAGGAAGTACTTTTCCAAGCTGCACATCTGGAGAGCCGGCAGCTGCAATACCGGAAGGCAGCCCAGCGCATTACCGATAGATCCATGCAGGCACAGCTCCAGGAGGACATGATGAAGCACAAGCAATTTGCCGATGAGAAACACAAAGACATCGGTAAACTAGAAGCCTTCCGTGCAGATCTGGAAGAATCGATTGCTCAACTATCGGCAAAAAGAGAAGCCCTACTAGCGGAGCTAAGACAAGTTGAAGAAGCCTTGGACGCAGCAAATCAAGAGAAGGCCCAAATGCCCGAAGCTATCAAAATCCTTCAACAAGAAAGAGATAACCAAGCCCTCAAGACTCTGGCCCTCAAGAAGAAGATCAAGCCAGTGGAAGGCGATGCCAATGAAGATGCAAGGATACTAGAAGAAGCCGACCAGGTTTGCCTGCGTGCGATATCAGCCATCCGTTCATTGTTGAACCTGTAAACTTTCTTTCTCATCGGCAAAGTAATGCATCGGCAACTTGTAAAACTTCATATTCATGTAATGCCGATACGTTCTCATTGAATCAGTAAATGCACCTGTTCCTTCAAGCATCTATCCAAATACTAGGATAATATTTCTTCAGATATTTACCGTTCAACGCTCTTAGAAATACTTTTCCTTCGAGAGTTTCTAGGATATAGGCATTACCAGGAACGGACCGATTGATGCGATAAGGACCCTCCCAATTAGGAGACCACTTGCTGAATTTTGCGCTCTTAGTCCCAATCGGTAAATTTAGTTTCCAGACTAGATCGCCATTAATAAATTCCTTCACTTTTACCTTCTTGTCATACCACCTAGCAACTCTTTTCTTATTCTCTTCAATGCTAATTAAAGCCTTTAGCCGATGACCCACCAGATCTTCCAACTCATCTTTCATGAGTGTACTGTAATCATCGACCAACAGCTGATTTTGATGAAATATCCGCCTTAAACCAGTCTTGATCTCCCAAGGCAAAATTGCATCATGTCCATATACCAACTGATAAGGCGATACCTTAGTAGCACCATGGCATGCCATCCGATATGACCATACAGCTTCGTTCAGAACCGTGTGCCACTTTCTGGGATTTTCCTTAATCCTGCGCTTAATGAGTTTAATAATCCCTTTGTTAGAGGCTTCGGCCTGACCATTGGCTTGAGCATAATAAGACGAGGAATTCAGGACCCTGATCCCCATCTCATCGGCAAATCTGTCAAACTCTCCTGACGTGAACATGGTTTCCTGATCGGTCGTAATAGTCTGAGGAATACCGAACCGATACACAATATGCTCCTTTACAAAATCAATCATGTTTGCCGACGTCACATTCTTTAAAGGAATTGCTTCGACCCACTTTGTAAAGTAATCGGTAGCGACAAGTATGAATTTATGCCCCTTGCTTGATGGTGGATATATCTGACTGATGAGATCAATAGCCCATCCTCGAAATGGCCACGGTTTAATGATAGGATTCACTGCTGATGCAGGCGCTCTTTGAACATTGCCAAATTTCTGACACTCCTGACACCCTCTAAAATACTTGAAACAATCTTCGAGTATCGTCGGCCAGTAATATCCGTTCCGCCTGATCATCCACTTCATCTTGAAAGCCGATTGATGCGCCCCGCATACTCCTTCATGGATTTCGCCCATTAAACTCTTTAATTCTTCTTTGCCAAGACACCTGAGCAAAACCCCATCCATCGTTCGATAATATAACTTATCGTTAAGGAGCACATACTTAGCAGCTTGAAACCTTATTCGCCTTTCGACTTTCCTAGATGGATCCTTCAAGTAATCGGCAATCTCCTTCCTCCAGTCATCGGCATCAGCTGCCGATGTCAACACTTCGTGGATTGGCTGATACCCCGAGGCATGTTGTGCTAACCGATTGGCCTCTTCATTATGCAATCTGGAGATATGCTCAAGACGGAAATCTCTGAACTCCTTCAATAATTGTCGACATCTCTCATAATACGAGACTAAAACCTCACTTCGACATTCATATACCCCAACTAATTGATTAATGATCAGCATCGAATCACCGAAGATTTCAACAACATCGGCACGGACTTCCTTGAGTAGCTCCAAACCTTTCAACATAGCCCGATACTCAGCCTGATTGTTTATCGATGTGGTAGCAATCGGCAATGAGAATTCATATTTCTTCCCATGAGGTGATATCAACACAATGCCGATGCCTACTCCTTCCCCACACGTAGAACCATCAAAGAAGAGTGTCCACGGAGCAATCTCCACAAAACTCACCGCGCTGCAGTGCTGAGTAACAAAATCGGCCATCACTTGCCCCTTGATTGCTTTAGCTGACTCATAGCGCAGATCAAATTCCGACAATGCTAGAATCCATTTGCCGATTCTTCCATTTAGGATTGGCATTGATAGCTTATATTTGATCACATCGTCTTTGCATATAATAGTGCATTCGGCCGTTAACAGATAATGCCTTAATTTAACACAGGAGAAATATAAGCATAAACATAACTTTTCAATGGCCGAATACCTGGTCTCAGCATCTACCAGCCTTCTGCTCAGGTAATAGATTACACGTTCTTTCCCTTCAAATTCTTGGATTAGTGCTGACCCAATGACTTCATCACCACCCGTCAGATACAACCTAAAGGGCTCCCCGTGTTGGGGTGGAACTAGCACTGGAGGATTTACCAAATACTTCTTAATTTCTTCTAAAGCCAACTGCTGTTCTTCCCCCCACACGAATTCCTGATCGGCCTTCAGCTTCAATAATGGACTGAAAGCTTTGATTCTTCCTGATAAATTAGATATGAATCTTCGAATAAAATTAATCTTGCCAATCAGAGACTGTAGTTTAGTCTTATCGATAGGAGCAATTACTTTATTGATGGCATCAATGGATTTCCTGTTAATTTTAATACCCCTCTGATGCACCATAAAGCCTAAGAATTGTCCTGCCGATACACCAAATGCACACTTGTTGGGATTCATTTTCAACCCATGTTTCTTTGTGCCCTCCAATATCTTCTGCAAGTCAACTAGATGATTTCCGAAGTCTCTAGACTTAACCACCACATCATCTATATAAATTTCAACCAATGTGCCGATGTACTCATGAAAAATGTAATTCATTGCTCTCTGATAAGTAGCACCGTCATTTTTTAAACCAAAAGTCATCACTATCCATTCAAATAATCCCACTTGACCTGGACATCTGAAGGCAGTCTTGGAGATATCTTCTTCAGCCATAAAGATTTGATTATACCCGGTGTTCCCATCCATGAAGCTAATAATCCGATGTCCAGCAGCAGCATCAATTAATAAATCGGCAACGGGCATCGGATAGCCATCCATCGGTGTAGCTTTGTTAAGATTCCTAAAATCAATACAGACACGAAGTTTCCCATTCTTCTTGTAGACAGGAACCACATTAGAAATCCATTCAGCATATCGGCATTGTCGGATGAACTTTGCTTCAATTAACCTCATTATTTCGGCCTTAATATCAGGCAGCACTTTAGGATTGCATCGGCGTGCAGGCTGCTGATGCGGCCGATATCCTTGCTTGATAGGTAGCCGATGTTCAATGATAGATCGATCTAAACCAGGCATCTCTGTATAATCCCAGGCAAAACAATCCTTATATTCTTTCAATAAAGCAATCAACTGTTCTCTGTTTTGGAGATCTAATTTAGTACTAACAAAAGTTAGCCTTGGTCTATCATCATTACCGATATCTACTTCAACTAAATCATCTGCCGATGTAAACCCATGGCCCAGTTTTTTATCATCGGCAAACCTATCCATTTACAACTCATCTTTAGAACCGACTGCTTGGATCGGTGGCAGCTCATAATCGGCAATCCTGAGGAACTCCGAATCCCATGCTTCTCCCGATATGCACTTGGACCGCTCGTAAGTTTCTGATTCTGCCGATGCAATTATATAAGATGAATCACCAGGAACCACCTCAACTTTATCTTCAACCCACTGTACGAGGCATTGGTGCATTATAGAAGGAACGCAGCAATTGGCATGAATCCAATCCCTTCCTAATAGTAAATTGTAAGCACCTTTACCACCGATGACAAAGAAAGTGGTCGGCAATGTTTTGCTGCCGATGGTCAACTTAGTGCATAGTGCTCCTTTGACTGGTGATATGTTCCCTTCAAAGTCCTTGAGCTTCATGTCCGTCTTGGCTAGATCTTGATCTCTTTTTTCGAGCCTCCGAAACACGGCATATGGCATGATGTTAATCGCAGCCCCTCCATCTATGATTATTTTTGATACTGGCTGTCCATCAACTCTGCCCTTGACGAATAAAGCTTTGAGATGCTGTCTCTCATCGTCGGTAGGCTTCTCAAAGACGGCCATCATCGGATCCAAGATCAGCTGAGCCACTTGTTCTGAAAGAACTCTCTCTTCCTCTTCATCGGCAAGTGCCCGAAATTCCATCGGTAACATGAAAACCATGTTGATATCTGCTGATGGACTTCCATCTTCACGCTTTGGCTACCACACTTGAGACTTTGCCCCACGGGGGTTTTTTCTTTGCGCTCCCGTTGCATCTTCCTCTTCTAAGTTTTTGTCAGACCTTCAGGACACCATTGAGGAAGCTTCGTTTTCCAAACGGGCTGATACAGTTTTGTACCTGAACCTGGGCAGTTTATATTGGAGTCTCTACAAAGAATCGCCTCATCAGGAACTCTTGCATTGGCCATCTCCTCGAGCTCCTCTTGGTTCATCGGCAAACAGTCGTTATGCCTGCCCAACCTTTCATGTACACTGGTCCTGCCCCCCAGCCGATCATGTACCGATGCCCTCTCTCTGATCGGCTTATCGATGTATTTGCTCTGATTACCATAGCGCGATCTTCTTTCTGTCCGATCAGCTTGATCATAACCATTGCACTCGGGGTAGCTATCAACCGTAGGCAATTTAATTCCTTCTTCCCAGCAGTAGATGAAGAACGGGCATCTCCAATGATCTTCGTGCCGATGCCATTTTACCTGACGCAACTCTTCCTGTCGCTACCGATAGCGATCACCTGAAACTCCATAGGGAGCAGGTCTAGGAGGTCTTCTGGAACTGTTGCTTTCTTCAACTGCTCTTTTTCCTCTTAAGTCAACGGTGGTTACTTGATTTCTAGGATCCACCGATGCGTTCCTCTTAGCATTTGCCGATGTTAATACTCTGGCCTTGCTCACGGCATCCACCACGTTTGTAGGAAAAGGATGCTGATCAATCTTCATCGGCCTCTAAGCTTTAGAGTTATCGAATATGATTCTCCCAGATTCAATTGCCAATTGCAACTGCTGTCTGAACACCTTGCAGTCATTGGTACTGTGCGAAGTTGCATTATGAAATTTGCAATACCTCATTTTCTTTAGCTCCTCTGCCGATGGAATCACATGATTGGGCGACAGTTTAATTTGGCCCTCTTGAAGCAACAGATCGAATATCTTATCAGCCTTTGTGATGTCAAATGTGAACTTCTCTGGTTCTTTCTGACCGAAAGGACAAGAAATCGACTTCTTCCCCTTCACCCACTCAGCCAGGCCGATAGTTGGTTATTCATCTGAGTCTAATTCCTCTGCTTCTTCTACAAAGGACACCTTCTTGTTCCAGCTCTTCCTAGGTTCTGGAGCTCGAGCACTCTGATCAGAGATTCTCTGCACAATATGGCTAAGACTTTTAAACTCCTGAGAATTGTACTTGTCCCTGAGATGCGGCAACAGACCCTAGAAAGCCAAACCAGCTAACTGACGATCATCAAGCACTAGGCTATAACACCTGTTCTTCATGTCTCGTACCCTTTGCACAAAACTCTCCACCGATTCGTCGCTTCGCTGTCTCATTTCATCAAATCGGTAAGCTTCTTTTCATAGACACCAATAAAGAAGTACTTATGGAATTGTCTTTCTAGATTAGCCCAAGTAAGAATAGAGTTCGGTGGCAATGAGATAAACCACGTGAATGCCAATCCAGACAAAGAGGACGAGAATAAACGGACCCTCAACTCATCCCTGTTAGCAGCTTCTCCGCACTGAATGATGAATCAGTTGATGTGCTCCATTGTCGACGTATCATCCTGCCCAGAAAACTTAGTGAAATCTGGCACCTTGTACCGATTCGGGAAAAGAATTGAGTCATAGGCTGGAGGGTACGGAGTCGGATAAGAGTAAGTATTAATCTTGGGCTGAATCCCAAATTGCTCTTTCATCACTTCCGTGATCTTATCGGTCCAAAACGCATCTTGATTTTGCCGATGCACTGGCTGAATCTCTACTGGAGGTGCTGGCTGATATGCTTCGGCACTCTAGTTGGAGGAATCGGCATGTTCGCAGCACCAGTCTGCGGAGTAAAGCTCATCGGCTGTATTGCCGATGTTTGATCTTGGACAACTGCCTAAGAACAACACTGCTGAGTCCCCATCGCCTGTTAACTTGGCTGAATAGTAGATTGCTGAACTGGCGCTTGCCCTGACCAATTGAGATTATAACTCATCGGCACCTGACTTGCCGATGGCTGATAGCTTGCGGATAATTGATGCTCTTGTATGGGTGGATGATAGCCAGCATAATTGCCCTGAATTGCAGATAACCCAGATTGAGATACAAATGGCACTGTGGGCTGTCTTACAGTGGAAACTCTCTGTTGAACTAGGGGAGGACTGGCCAATGGATTCGCATAAGATATCTGTTGCGGAGGCGCGTGGAATCCCATTGACAATGGCTGTATAGCAGGAGGTGTAGTAGAATAATAGGACACTTGAGTCATCGGCCGAATTGGAGTAGCCGATGTCATTGGACCCTTCCCTGCTACATCATGCACTTGAGGCAGTCCAAAGTTGGCAGTAGATGGACCTGAAGGCATCCCGTATCCCCACCAATTAGTAGCAATTTGATTATGTTGGACTGAAGGACCTGACATTGCCGATGCCAATAGATCTGTACCCAGTTGAGTGATCTGCCTTTCCTGAGATGTTAAATCTGATCTTATCAGCGTGGCTTCAATGTTAGATAATCCTGATAAAGCTGGAGGAGCAGGAGCTTCCATACTCTCAACGGCTGGAATTGCCGATGGAGTACTGACAGATGCCGATCCCGGCTGATGATATGCCGGCCCGACATACCCTGGTGCTTGTCCTTCTCTTAATGTTTACACAACAGCATTGTAAACAGTATTGGACAGCACAGTGGAGTGGTTGATCAAAGCCTGATTCAATGCAGAATTAACCATCTCCTGTAATTTACTAGGGTTGGAATCAAAAGTTACCTGCCGAGGCAACGGCAGATCTTGCTTCTGGATGACTTCTCCGTCCCTATTCATGCTGAAAGACTTCAAACAAAGCTGCCTGTAGTCCTCCATGGCTTTTTCCATGGCAAGCTTCTGGTCTTCCTTGAGATCTGACTCTGATATCTCGATGATGTTATCTGGATTGATGTCAGCAGGATTCTTCATAATAAATCTGTTGACTTTGTCCCACTGGGCGTGCCAAAAGATGTGTTGATGCAAAGTTTCACCTGCAAACACACCGGGCTAATACCCAAATTCGATGTCCGAAGCGTGCCAGTCGATTTGACCTGTTAATTGACAAGGATGATAACTTTGAATAAAATCCGAACGAGACGATAGCGATATACCCGAACATCAAAGCTCAGAATGTATTCGATAACTGTTGAATAGATCAGACGAGACGACAGCGATACGCCCGGAAGTCAAAGCCTGAATCGTGCTCGGTAAACACGGAACCTGCATGGTCGCCGGAGATCAAGTTGATGCAGCCCGTCGATTCTTGAAAGAACTCGTTGAAAAAGAAAATACTTGACGAAGTCATCGAAAAGTAAAGTACTGGTAGAAGGAAATTGCGATAAAAAAGTAGATTTGTTTATTGATGCTTGGATGTCTATTACAATGCCCTCGGCATATATTTATACTCTGCTAATCGAAGAGTCCTAATTTAACATGCAAAGCTCAAATATATACTAATTTCTTAAACGAACTCTATCTCTTTAAGGAAAGAAATAAAACTTGTATAGGAGTTGGACTTAAACTATGATACGAAAAATCATAAGCTCCGTGTCGCCGATCCTCTGTCCGCTTCCGTTATGAAGTTATCTCTTCATCGGCACATCCCCGGCATCGGCAACAACCTTCTAGTCTTTCTGCTTATCTTATCGGCAATAGCTTTTCTGTCTCATCGGCAACGATCCTCTGATAGCTTTTTCAGTTTCATCGGCAACGTACGAGATCAACATGCCTTTCATCGGCAACCACCTATCGGCAACTTGGAAGCAATGCTGAAGAAAAATCAACCTCTTGTCGATTTAGTTTAGTCTCCCGATCCTTATTGGCACGTGTCGAAAAACGGTGTCAACATAAGTTTTTATGAATGCAAGTAGGTTCTATGAATGTAAGTTTTTTCTGTTGGCCTGTTAATCTTGGACTTGACGAAAGCATCAAGTGGTGGAGGTGTGCGCCCCTTTTTTCTAATCTGTGTTTATGCTTTTTTTTTAGAACCATCTGTTTGTTTGGATTGGGATGAAAGGATCAAGTGGGGAGGAGGGGTATTTAGTTTTTGGTCCAAATCTAACTATTTCTGTTTTTCAGTGTCTAAGGTTGCTCATATAAATTTAGTTCTTACTGCTTTTGTAAAGATGCCTGAAGAATGGAGAAGTATATTAGTACCGATCTTTAAGAACAAGGGAGATGTTCAAAGTTGTACTAATAACCGTGGGATTAAGTTAATGAGCCATACGATGAAGTTCTGGAAGAGGGTTATCAAGCATCATTTAAGAAGAGTGACAAGTGTGACCCAAAACCAATTTGGGTTTATGCCTGGTAGGTCGACCATTGAGGCGATTTTCTTATTACGACAGTTGATGGAGAGATATAGGGAGCAGAAGGACTTGCACATGGTCTTTATTAACCTCGAGAAGGCATATGACAAAGTATCGAGAAATGTCATGAGGTGGGCCTTGGCATACTCGTGATGCGTCTAAGCATATTTTTATCGATAGGCCAGTTTCCTGGTACATTATGGAGATGCTAGGTCTTGAAGTTGGTCATCAGGACCGTTTGTTAGCTGTGAAGAAGCCTGGCAAATGGAACCGCGAAGATAAAGTGCTGGTTGCTGCTCGTGCCTGGAAGGAACATTATGCTTCGTGGGTTCCTAATTTCAGATTTTGCTATGACGAGGCTGACAGAACTGTCTATTGTCTAGCTCATATTGACAACAGCGCAAACAATTGCACAGCTTTCACTTTTGCAGTTGTTCTTGATAAAGTTGTCTTTTACAAAGTCAACAGTATTGTGCTGAGGAAGGATTCCATTAGAGCTTTCTTGGACATGCATATTGTTAATCTGGTATGAATTTTGTTTAGGTATTCTTTAAATTATTGATCATCATGTTATATTTTACCTTTTTTTTGTTGTTTTCTCTGTTCTTTTTCAAGGAATCTCGTACTGATCATAGCTTGCAACACGAAGTATCTTCACTGTTTGTATTTGACAATTTGGGATTAGTCCCTGGAGATCAACCTAGTATTATTGCTGCAAAAGATGTGAAGTGTGAAGATGATGTCAAGTGTGTCGCTCGAGTTGTTAGAGACAAGTTTGGATCTTCTTCTTTACAGAGGTTTTCCTATTTTTTCACACACACCCCCCACTATGCCCCCATTGTGTTCTTTTCATAAACACCCCACCTTCGCCGAGCATGTTAGCACATAAAGTGTTTTTTTTGGTCTATATATGAATGCTGAACATTTGTTTTATTTCTGGACAGGTTCAAGTTTGCATTTGATTCAGTGAGTGGTGCTGTCTTTATATCAGCACTTGGTTCTGAAGATGCTATTTCTTTGAGCGGGTTTTCATTTGAAGTGAATGGCAAGATTGTATCATTTTATCGGGTGCTGAATATTCAAAAGCGGTCTGCAGATATTGATTTCTATCAGTCTGGTACTTGTCATAGGATTTGGCCTTAACTCATATCATGCAGCAATGGTCACTGGAGGCATCATGTGTGTTTGCAAGATGTTTTTGGGGTGGGTGGTTGTGGGGGGGTGGAAGGGAGGTTGGGGGGGTGTTTTTTCGTGCTGGATGTTACGGTCCTATGTACTCCTTTTAAAAAAATTGGGGTTATGTTTAAATTAAGACTTTTATGCACGAATTCTATGTAATTTACATTATGGAACCTCTCAGTCAATGTCAGTTTTTGTTATTACTTGAACTTCATGATATATTACCATCAGAAATGAGCACTAAGTGCTTTTTTTTCCTCCCCCATGTTTTCACATCTCGCCCCTTCTTCATTTACACCACTCTCGCCAGTGTAAATTCTTCTTTTTTGGTGGTGTAAATTTTTTTCCAATTTTTTTTGGGATTCCTTTATGTCTGATTTCATTTTTTCTATTTTTTTTAAAAATACAAAAACCTCAGTTTTATTGGTATTTTATAATGTTCTATTTTTTCGGTGTTTTCAAATCATCTGATTTTTTCTGTTTAATTTTGTATTTTAATTTTATATTTACTTACTTTTTTAATTTCTCTAATATTTTTCATTTCATTTTTTTGACGCTTATTTTTTAATTTGAATGCTTGGCTTATGAAAATCCGTGTGACAGGTCAAGTTCTGTCACACGAATTTTTTACCCGGCCTAAATCGTGTGATTTAGTAGCTTGCTGTCAGGTGACGCATGCCTACTAGATCACATTGGTTATAGGTAGACAGAATGTGGAAATCGGACCACCCGTGTAAAGTTAGAAACTTTAAATCTGGGCCACGTGATGTTGATCTAAGGAGCATAGGGGATTGGATAGTTTTGCACTTAACTGTCCGTCCTAATCATACTTTTGTAAATTTCTCCTACTCCCCATGTGCCCCCTGGATTAAACATCATGTGGTCTATATTCAAAGTTTTTAAGTTAGCACAGATGATCTAGTTTGCATTTGATATGTTCCCACTTATAGGTAATCCTATTTTTTTAGAAAAAATACATGTTACATAACTAATTTTTGGCCTAGAGTTTAGTTAGCTAAAGTTGAGGAATTAAACTTGAGAATTCAAACAGGGTCAGCTAGCTGACAGCATTAGCTTTAACTATACTTATTTACTTACTTGCAAATTGGGAAAGTGGGTATAAGTGTTGTGGGCCAAGCGCCAGAGCCCAATTTAATGAATTACAAGTGGGCCATCTTGTGGGCCTGTTAGACCATCGAGACCTTCAGGACCCCGGCGGCAGCTGCAGGTCCGCTGTGGCCGTCTTCTCCAGCATCTCCACGACCCTGCTCATCGTCGGCCGATCCTGCGGCGAGAGGCGGATGCACCACAGGCCAACGATCGCCAGCTTCCTCACCACCTCCACCGTGGCCTCCGCATCTGCGTCCTCGTGTCCACAGGCCGCCTGCGCGCAGAACCGGTCCAGATCTTGGTACAGCCACTCCGGGAAGTACCTGGTGGCGGTGCTCGTCCCGGTCGTCGTTCCGTTCAGGAAGTCACACCACCGTCGCTCATGCTTCCAGGGCTGGGGGAAAATCGAAGGCCTTGTACGATATAAAAAAATAAGGCCTATTAGTTTAGAAAAAAAGACTAAATATATGATATGATAAAGCATGCAGTATATTGTAATAAAATATATATCAAGATTTAAAAATGGTATCTACGTCGCATAATCTTTACTTAAATAATATTATTCTTTTAGTATTCTTTGAAATGAAGTCTTCAATGATATGCTCATAATCAATCTTCTTCAATATTTCGCCTTCAAGTGCTATTATAGTCAAATCATTAAGTTTTTCTTCTGTCATTGTAGAATGCAAATAAGTCTTTAATAGCTTCAACTTAGAAAAGCTTCGCTTTGCTGATGCAACGGTCACAGGAATGGTCAATAGAACTCTATATGCAATAGTTGCATTAGGAAAACAACCATGCTCCTTTAAAAACTGTAAAATTTCAACAGGCCCCATTCTTTCTTTTGGAATAAAGTCTTGTAGAAACTTCAACTCCATATATAGTTCTTTGGCATCAATATCAGATTTGTCATCCTTTGTAAGGACAGCCTCAAGATTATCAAAAAAGACTTCAAGAGTTGGTTATCCAACGACTGCAATGTTTCCGAAGTAAATAAGAAACTAAATTTTTTTGTAATCTTTGTATTGCTCAAATCTTGTTGTAAGAGAGGCAATAGCTTGATCCAGTCATTACAACCCTCATTTGCCAACTGACATTTTCGATGCCCTTTTATAAATAATTTATAACTAAAACAAAATACTCTATCGAGTTCTTTAGAATAAAAAGCCAATCCCTGTCACAACTTTCTCCATTTGATATAATTCTATTATAGAATAGTGAAGAAAATCTTCTTCTTGATAACTTGTCCTTAGGCCCCTTCTGAATTGAGAGGTCTCTTTTAGAGCCCTTTTGTGCTAAAATGTCTACTTATTTACTTTTAAGTAAACCCCAATATCTTGGAGCAAATATATCAGGCTGAAAAGAGTCACCGGCATTCAAAGAAGGATTCAAGTCTTCACTGTTATTGTCTATCTGAGTATTTGTGTTATCACGGAGAGCTTTCTCAACTTCAACATTATTTTCTGGAGGATCTATAGGATCATTGTCAACATTATTGTCAACTACTTGCCCCTGGCTGTGCCCCTGGTCAGGTATTGGATTATTAGATGACACTTGTGACTGTTTTTTAACAAATCTATCCATAGATCCTTCCTGAGGTTTGACTAATTTCTCTATTCTTTGTTTTTTCTTTTGCTTTTGCCAACCCGATTCATATTTTCTAGACCGATTTGCAGAAGACATGGCTTCAAATTTGCTAGATGAAAGATCAAAAGAACAAAATTTAGCTTTTGCATTTGCGCTGTGATTGCAGATGAATTGAAAAAAAGGAATCATCAATAATACCTTGCGCTGTTGCCGTCAGTCGATAGTCCAGTCGTCACGGCCTGAGCACCTTGTGCACGCTCGACGCCGGTAACTATTGCAAGGCCTGGTGGGCGGCGCCGGCGGCCGATAGGGTAGGGCTTCCAGCGTCGGGGACGGGGATTGGAATTAGGAAGTCGAACAGGTTGCGATCTGCTGTTGTGTTGCGTTGCGATGGAAACAAAGAGACGTCGACGGACGGCCGGCTAAAAAATCATTCTTTATTGGGCTTCAGCGTTCACTTGAGTTAAGTGCTAATGGGCCAAATAGCGTGTTGCTATCTATACGTAGTATATGTAGTATATATGTACATATTTGGAGGCTTATACAAATTGGAAGCCGTGTGCGGTCGCACACTTCGCACATGCGAAGGGACGGCCCTGATGCTTCTGGTGGCGCCGACCATCTCCAGCACCACCATGCCGTAGCTGTACACGTCTGACTTGCTGGTGACGGCGGCTCCCGCTCCCGCATGCCTGGAGAAGACCTCCGGCGTGATGTAGCCGGCGGTGCCCCTGGCCCCGGCGATGGACACGGCGATGGTGCTCTCCTGCGGGCACAGCTTGGCCAGCCCGAAGTCGGAGATCTTGGGTCGGAGGCTGCCGTCCAGCAGGATGTTGTGGGGCTTGATGTCGAAGTGCACGATGTGGGCGCTGCAGCCGCGGTGGAGGTACTCGAGCCCCCGCGCGATGCCCACCGCCACGTCGAACAGCTGCTCCCACCGCAGACACCACCGTCCGCCGTCTTCGTCGCCGCCGACGGTGTACCTTTCGAGCGAGCCGTTGGGCATGTACTCGTAGACGAGGCCCCTCTTGCACCCGGATCCCGATCCCTCCAGGCAGAATCCCAGCAGCGTCACCACGTTGACGTGCGACGTGCGGCTGATGCTGGCCACCTCGTTCACGAACTCCTCGCCGTCCACCTTGGCCTCCTTGAGCATCTTCACCGCCACCTCGCGGCCGTCGGGCTCCGGGAGCCTGCCTTTGTACACCGTGCCGTTGCCGCCTTGCCCCAGCTTGTGGGCGAACGACTTGGTCATCCGCTTCACCTGCGCGTAGCTGTACCGCCGTGGGTAGTGGTGCTGCAGCTGCAGCTGCATCTCCATCCTCTTCCTGCTGTCTGCTGAGGATCCCCTTCGTCGCTTCTTCCATAGCCAGAAACCTCCGGCAACAAGGAAGCACAGCAGCGCCGCCGAACCCAGCGCCCCTGCTACTATGTCTGCGAGGCCGGGCATCAACAAATTGCATTACATCAATTGAATTCGTCGCCAATTCGATGAGCAAATAGAACAAAGCTAAGAGCTTCCTCATCAAATTGATCGATCGGTACTCAGTACTCACAGATTGTTATCTTTTTCCTTGTCCTCGAGGAGCTCACTGCGCCTCCTGACGACGACGGTGCCTGTGGAGGCGGCGGTTCCACCAGCGGCGCCATGGACGGCGGCGTGGCAGGCACGATGGCCATGAACTCGTAGCGCAGGTAGCAGCTGGCCGCGTTGATGCGTACGCCATCCATGTCCGCGCAGCAGACGCGGACCCGGACCACGTTCCCCGCCAAGCAGCGCCGGCACTCCTTGGCGGTCAGGTCTTCGGTGCACTGCGCCAGCCCGTGCAGCGTCACGTTGGCGGTGACACGATCGTCGTCGAACGCGAACCGGCGCGGCGACGGACGAGCATCCGGCCGTTCAGCCTCTCGCGCGCCGCGGCGAGGCCGGATGGGTCGGAGAAGTTGTTGGGGTTGGGCACGTAGAACCAGCGCGCCTTCGACGTGTCCGCCACGCCGAAGAAGGTGGCGTTGTCGTAGCGCACCAGGCACTGCGGGTCCAGAGCACCATGTCCCTGCGGCTCGCGCACCGCGTCCCCGGCAGCTCGACGGCCGCGGCGGCGAGGCAGGCGGCGCAGTCTCTGGCCTCGGCGTCCGCGAGGCACGTGGCGAGGCCGTCGCCCTCGGCGGCGAAGGTGGCGTTCAGGAAGCTCGCGTTGCCGGAGGACATGCCCATGACGGAGTCCCGGAAGCGGAGGAGGTTGGACTCGAAGGTGGGCCCTCGATTGGAGGTGGCAGCAGAGGTGGAGCAGTCTGCGCAGTCGTACCTGCCATTGGCCTTGGTGCCGCAGGGGTTGGGCGCTGCCTGAGGGTGCACGCCAGGGGCATGGAGGAGGAAAACGAGGACAATGGAGACGGTGAGCAGGCGGTGAAGGGACGGCGGGGACATGGGGGTCGGTCGGAGCTGCACGTTGCTGCTGCTAGTGCTAGGCGAAGCAATGGATGTGCAAGAACGGTGACCGCAAGTGGAAGCTGAGAGTGACAGCCACGGCAGCAGATTGACTGGAGGGGGTCAGGGTCAGCCAGGTCGCCGGTCTCCGCATTGCAGTTCTGGTCAGAGGAGCCGGCCGGCCGGTTGGCTGGCAGCTGCTCATGCCCCCACACGGCATTGCTTGAATCTGGCAGAGACCGATGAACTACAGAGGAGTACCAAGAACCACTAGTACTATCAATAGTGTCCTTTTATCATTTCTCAAGCAAGCATGCAAGATCGATTTGGCAGAACAATCCAATTAGTACCAAAACTACTATAATATAATAACCCTACCAAAACTACCCCTCAAATTTGCAATATGTAACATCCAGTCCTCTAGAATACAATTACCACACAAGTACTTCCTCCGTCCCAATGAATATACAATTCTCACGTCACGAGAAGTCGACCATCATAAATTTTGACTAAAATTATATAAAAACATTAACTTTTATGAGACAAAATAAGTACGTTAGATCGGTTATGAAATATATTTTTATAAAAAATTTATTTTGAGACATAAATACTAATAACTTTTGTTATAAACTTAATCAAAGTTGACATAATTTAACCGACACGCTTCCTATAATTACATATTCATTAAGACGGAAGGAGTACTCCGTAAACATCACTGGGACCAACAAGGCGACAAATAATTGGCCTTATCTGCGTCAAGAATGCACATGCAATTCAAATAATAATGGTATGGCACTGCTGGAGGTGTCATGTCATGCTCCGGGTAGCAGTAGCACAACCGACCAAATAACAACTCGGAGATGCAACCACAAAAGGAGTCGTCAAATTCATTAGCACCACTCAGAACTCTCTCATATAGAATAGAATGATGATGATGCATCGTCATTCTTCACCAACACTGATGCTTCCATAAACATAACAGCACAAGCAAAAGCATTCAACTACAACCGGATGGAGGTTTCAGCCGTTTCAGCTTATCCGGAGTTCTTAGCATGGTAACATCATAAAACAAAAAACTCTAGCTAATAGGGTCATATTGCACCGATACCAGCTTGGGCGGAAGCTTCCGAAGGACGAAGAGAACTAGCGCAGAAGGCAGTATCTCCGTAAACTGTACAATTGAGAACATTAATCCTGGTGATGAAAAGATGCTATAATAGTTGAGCACAAGGCAGTGTTAGTGCTTTTACCATATAATAGAAGAAGTCTAGGATTGGATGGTCCAAAATCTCGAGAGATACATCGGCATCGAATGCAGATAACGCCACCTACCATCAGTGCACATAAGTAGCAACTATCAGAAATAAAAATCTTGCACGATTTATATACATATACATGTGGGGTGTCTTTTCTTTAAAGAGAATTTGCAAACTACAAATTATTTTGTTTTGTCGTAGATCTCAAACAGGACACAGCACCCCATGTTGTACAAACTAGTCTACTGTGTGTGTCATGTTTGTATGAGACAGGTCAACATCATACATCTACTTTCATCCAACCAAAGGAATAATCAACCATCCTTCCTTCAATACCAACCAACCATTAAGCGGGAACAAAATACTCACCACAACACATCTTATCAGGAAGCAGGTAACACAAATTGCTGTCACAGTCCCAACCTGAGACATTTGGAAAAATGAAACATCAGAATGGAAATTATGGAGACGCTATAGTTCTGAACAGTCCTATCGTTAGATGAAGAACCAAATAGGCCTAGATATGTTATTAAGATACAAGATCGTTTTTCTTTAACAAAAGATACCAGATAGTAAATAAAATACTACCTTTTTCAAACAAAAAGTGGAAATTCTTGCAATAATATATGTGGCAATGCTCTTGCTCCCCTTTCGAGAAAGAAATGTATCGTAGAGATCTTATATACTATAGTTAGTTAGTCAGTAGACAAATGAGCAATTGATACAAGATTTAGCTACAGTTACGGAGCTCCAAAAAAACAGATGATGCAAACATGCTAAATGAATTTCAGGTTCAACACATGTCAATTCCCACTATTTATAAGTATGATATCCGTAATTCAGTCAGTGATAGTGTCAACCAAATGCTGTTTCGTAACAGCATACTACGTCAACGATTAGTTTTCTAATTTCTACACTAGCCTTCTCATGGGCAGGTTATCAGTAAAGGTAGTTGTTGCAGGGTTGCAATCACCTCATAAAGCTTCTTTTGCCGCCCCTTAGATTCAATAGGGAAACGTCTCAGCAATACAAATAACCTGAAGTAAAACAAGAGCACTTTTTTTTAGGCAATACATAACTAGGGCTGCAAATCAGTACGATAGCAAAAGACACTGAACATTTGGTTACCTTCCACCGTATACTGAAAAACCAAGAAGCGCGATGAAGGAGACAGCTACAATAAATATTTTGCTGGCCAGCTCAACCACAGCATTATCATTTATTCCGAGGTATATCCATATGCAAACCTGTCCAGATGTGCAACCAGAGGTACGGAGTCAAAGTTGGGAAAAGATTTATAATCCTCAATTAATAGAAAAGAAATCCAATAAATTATATGCACATAGAAATTGCATGGACAGGAAGAAAGCGATGTCTTTATTGAATGATGAGAAAGTAAGAGATGAAAAGACCTGAACAACATATATGATGGTGTTAACGGCAATGTATGCAGGCCTTAGCTTGTCTGTTGGGGGACTCCTAGCCTGCAACTCAACCAAGATTTGTGCTCGTATCATTTGTTTGTGATTTCCGATGGTTAAATGTAACAAAACTCAAGGCTTTCCTTTCCTGATGTAAGAATGAAAAAAAAATGAAGAGGATTTTAAAATGAAAAGTGAGTGTGGCACCTGATGGTATATTTCTGCCCAGAAGAGCACGAGCAAGGTGTAGGTGGAGAAAAACAACAACCCGGGGAGATCTAGCAACACCAACTTGTATACCTGTGGATGGAGGAAGCAAAAGGTGAAGATCTTCAGGTGGAATAGGGAAAGTGAACCTTGACCGTGCATGAATAGTCAGGTAGCAGGTGAATGAAGAGGGAAAAAAAATTACAATCTTACTTTTGTTTGAAGGAGGAAGACATGGGTATGGAAGCCGAAAATCAGAGCACGGACTGCAGCAGGAAGACCAGTTGGTTAGCAGTGTTTGGATGGTTGGTTAGCTGGAAAGATTTTTAGCAGCATATTCATGAAATAGGGTGACATTTGAGGATCGTTTCAAACTCCATGTTGAAGTATGAAATCGAAAATGAAGAAGCAGATTGATTAGACATAGAGAAGTAAATAAAGATGATGAATTACCCCCATTGACAAGGAAGTTCATGAGGTGGAAGACCTTCTGCGTGGTCCATCCGAACTCGGGCACCCGGCGCTGGATCCTGATGAGCTGAATCTGCAAGTGGGGAGGGAGCAGAGGTGACGATCCAATCCAGTCCCCCAAGTCTAAATTGGAACGCAGCCCGGTGCCTCTTGCTCCCTCCCTAGAAGTAGAAGGGCGTAGGGGCGGCAGGAGGGCAGAAAAGATTTGGTTTTTGCGGCAGGCACGGCACCAATCGGTGAATAGCAGCTGCGATCAAGCAGTACAACATAGACACTCAACACGCACACACTCACCCCTATGCATATACATACGCAAACCCTACCCCTATGAGCACCTCCGAAGGACTGAACCGACAGATCTGGAGATTCCCAAAGTCACCACTGACGCCTCATTATCGACGCTTACCACTTAAAGCATAGCACCAAAATATTCTGAAATAAATCCAAAAAAATGCAAACACCAGTGTCAAGTCGAGGACTTGATCCCTGGTGGGTCGGTTCCACCTCAAGGAATCCAACCAGCTGATCTATGATAGCGTTTGGTTTGGACATATAACAGAGTTGATCATCATGTCTATTTCGAGAAATGGGTAGTTTTATTTTTGGTTTGGTCAAGGAAAACAGGACTATTCATAGCTCGTTTGTGGTTTGAGTATACTGAAACATAGAATGAGACTATGACACATGGGCTCTATATATCAACATGATTTTTATTTCACTAACTAAAAAAATGATTTTACGAGACACTGTCTAAACATTAATTAAGGCAGTCAAAAAAACAACCACCGCCTCGTAAAAATGCCCAACGATTAACAAAGGTGTTTGTTTTATTTACCGAGGCAAAAAAAAAGGGACCGAGACATTCATTTTATTTCCAGAGGCATTTATAAATGCCCATGGCCCACCTTACAAAAACTATTTATTTCATTAATCGAGGTGGGCATTTGCAAACAGCCATCTTCATTAATTGGTTAACCGAGGCAGGCAGTCATAAGATAAATGAGAGCAGTCAACACCACTCGCCCAACTCGGCTCATGAAGCTAAGGAAACATTCCATCCTGGGAGGTGAGATTTGTGCAACACTATCAATTAGAAGTAAAAAAACTACGTACTATTAGTAGGGTTTTGCAACGACGGAGGGAGGCCAAGGTAAGTTTATGGGAATTCCTTGACAGAGCAAAACAAAATTTCTAAGGTTGAGTAATTTTCCGAACAATGACTAGGAGAAAAGCTCATATGTGGCAATTTTGCACTTTGGACAAGCTGAGTACAGGGGAAAAGCTAAGATAAAGTGCAATTCTTGTGCACCTTCAGTCATGCACCATATTATTAGTAAGCTAGTAGATGTAATCTAGCATCACATTTGGGTCAACAATGCACTCAGCACTCGGTCCCAAAGCAAGATACGGCGGGAGCACTGTTATCTTGTTGATAGCACCGTGCTAATGTCTGGTTTCCCGAAATGAGCGAACATCCACCCAACAGCTGCTGCTTGGCTGTAGGAGAAAGGTGGAGCAATGGAGAGCCAGACTGCCGATAAGGAAGAAGTATGTAGCGGACCAATGGTGCATTATCTTCGCTGACGCACTAGAACACTAAGCTGGCCCAGGAGTGACTATATATTGTAAACTCTATTTCTTTGAAAACGTTATCATTTTGTAAACATTACCGCGGGCGTGAGGGCCAAATAAAATTCAGGCGGAAACCACCACAACCCCGGCCCCGTGATAGCTATAAAAAAAATCTTGTTGAAAGTGAAACACTGGAATGGTAATTCTTTATTGTCAAAGGGAATAAAAAGTTGATCACTGTTCCAGGCAACAATATATATTTTCAGTCCCACCAACACCATTTCTATTCTATCTATCTATATAGCCCGTCATCAGTATGCCAGCAGCAGCCAGGCAACTTTATTTAAACAACCTTAACAAAACAAAACAAAAAGAAAGAAAGAAAGAAAACTCAACCGCTTCTGTGATGTGCAGCTTCGTCGTCCCTCGTCCTCGAGCCCACCCTTTCTGCTTGCTGCTGCCTCCATTCTGTTGATCCTCCTGATGCTGCTGGACGTGAGCGTGAGCGTGACCATGAGCAGCAGCCGTCACCGCCGCCTCGGCGGCAGCAGCAGCAGCAGCTGAAGGTGAAGAGTAGTCTGCTGTTGGGGAGTCGGATGACATCTGGGAGGAGTGCGGCGAGTCGTCGTCGGAGCCCACAAAATGGTCGAAATCTGCTCGCTTCAGCCTCATCAATGACTTGGGCTGCAGATCAAAACATGCGTGCATTGTTACTGAATGCATGCAGATGCAGATAACCAACTCATAAAGGAGAGGAAATGAAGAAGATCAAACAAACCGAGCGCCTGAGCACAGTGCGGACACGCAGCCCTTTCCTCCAGTTCCGTTCGTCATTCAGCTTCTCCACCTGGTATATATGGTACATATATGTATAGATAGATAATATATATATATATATATAGAACAAACAAAGGTAATCAAATTAATTACATTTCTGTTACAGTAAATTAGTTACTAGGTACTCACTGCTTTCTCGGCTTGCTGTGACGTCTCGTACTCCACGAGTGCGTGCATCTTTTTTTTTTTGGATAAGATAATGTACAAAAAATAAGGTAAAAAGAGTGTTAAATGAACCTCCTGTGTATATATGTAAACAATACAGTACATATGAATGAATGAAAGTACCTTGTTGCTGACTAGTGTGTCGGACTTGGAAGCCCTTGCAGTGCTAGGCTCTTGTGGATGGCATATCTTGATACTGCATGTATGCATTGCTTGGCACTCGGTGTTAGTTCATCTTTTACATGCATGCATGCATACTGTGTAAAAAGACGTACCCAATGCCGTGCTCCCACGCTGCGGGGTCTGGGGAAAGAAAAATAGCCAGCAGCCATCCCTGCACAAATATGTAGAGGCTGAGACTTAAATGCATACATACTATGTATGTATATCTTTTACATGGCATATCTTGAGTACTATTGTGTGCTTTGCTCACCTTCCGACAACGCCAAAGATCTTCTCGAGGCTATTCCTTGACGAGTGCTCTGGCAAATTCTCTGCTATGATCATGCAGGACTGCAAAAATTATATAGGAGTTTCAGTTGTGTATTGTTATTGTTCATGCTGATCAGAATTCAGAGATGGCTAGATAGGATGCAGTATGACACAGTTGGAGTTGAAGAGCCAAGCCGCTGACTGACTGACCTGAAGCTCTTCCTTGTGTTTCTCCGTGAACGGCTGCCTGCGCCGGACTTTCTTGCCGTCGTCACTGACATTCTGCACAAGGAACCAAAGAGCTTCATTATGATCATAATTTGATCTATCTACGATACGAAGCTCGCATCAGGGTTTCCTTTCACATTGACAGACATCGGCTGCTGCTTACAATCTTTGTGGAAGTGCCAAGAGCCTTCACCAGCATCTGGTTGGTTGCCCCAAGGGACTTGATCTTCTTCCATGATGCAATGACTGACAGGGGAACTGGACAAGACAATGCAACAAGGTTAATTTGAGAATGCAGCCTGACTGAACATTATTGGCCTGCTTTCTACATAGCTAGCTGGGAGAGATGTCTCAGTCTGACTGACATTGTGACTCAATCTCTAAACTGGCTGGTACTGCAACTACTTACCATAGCCTTCCGTGTCTTTGTTCATAATCTTGAGCAAGAACTCGTTTGCCACCAGGTTGATGTCGCTGAACTGGTACTCAACCTTGTGTGAGTGCAAAAGGAGCAGCGAATGAACTTATTGTTAGACTTAATCTGCTGCTCTCCCTCGGGCGCCCGAGGCCACCCGACTCCCACTCGAGCTTACCCGTCGAGGTGTAGTTGGTGGGTACACCAACCTAACTTAATTGCCTTTCCTGTTTAGGATTGGTCAAGGGGCAGGATCCTGACCGCCCCTGTGCACCATGCCCTTAGGGCCTTAGGAGTATGGCAATAGGCCATCCTAGGAGTAGGAGGAGGCGGCCACGTCCGTGGCCGTTCCCGCATAGTGTTAGTTGTAAATCAACTGTACAAGCCTCGACCTGGCTCTTGTATATAAGAAATGCGAAGGGGAAAACCCAAGGCAGTTCTTATGTCACCATTCACTTGGTACTCAGCTTCGGTCAACGCTGAAGCAGCAGAGCAGTGTGTGCGTGTGTTCTTGAGCTCAGCTCGTCTTCTTTCTTGGAGCAGGAGAGAGGTCGAGGGGGGTCGAGTAGGAGCTACTCGCCTCGAATCAGGTCGGCGATCAATGCTGCTGGCCCGCATAGGCGCTAGGTTCTAGCGCCAACACGTGGTATCAGAGCCCATACACCGTTGCTAGGTCCAACGACCGAGTGATGGCGGACGCGGTGCTGCTGGGTGCCGGTGCAGGCGCTGGAGGTCAGCTCCAGCCGGTGGCGCAGCCACAGCAGGTTGAAGTGCGCGTGGTGAGGAAGTTCGGCGAAAGCAACTCCTGGCCCATGCTCACCCGCACCAACTACAGGGAGTGGGTTGTCCAGATAAAGTGGAAGTTCCATGCCCGGAGGTGGTGGGAGGCTGTGGAGGTCAGCAACGCCGACGAGGATGCGGAGGTGGGCGTCATGGAGGGGCTCATGGCCTCCACCCCTGGCGAGTTCCATGAGGCGCTCGGCTAGAAGAAGACCGCGAAGGAGGCTTGGGAGATGCTAGACTCATTCCGTATTGGTTCGGATCGAGCCAAGCATGCAAAGATCCAGCAACTCAAGCATGAGTTCAACGATATCCGGTTCAAGTATGGAAAGATGGTGGAGGATTTCACATTACGTCTCCAGTCGTTGGCTAGCCAGCTGGCCACCTACGGCAAACCGCTGGAAGACGAGGACCTCGTCAGCAAGTTGCTCTGCGTGGTGCCCCCCAAGTACTCGCAGCTCGCCATGTCCATCGAGATAATGCTGGACATCTCCACTTTGTCCCTCAAGGATGTAGCAGGGCGGCTGTGGGTGGTGGAGAGCCGCGGACTTGCGGCGCTGAAGAAGGAGAAGCCCAAGCTGCTGCTGACGGAGGAGGAGCGGGCGGCGAAGATGAAGCGCCGCACTGGGGAAGGCTCCAGCCGCGGCGGTGTTAACTGCAGCGGCAACAGTGGCAAGCAGCAGGGGAAGGCTCCGGCAGATAAGAAGAAGGGCAAGAAGAAGGCCATCGCCCCCAACGCTTGCCGGAAGTGCGGCAAGGTGGGGCACTGGGCACGCGAGTGCCCGGAGAAGAAGGAGATGAAGGAGGAGGCGCACATGGCTCAGGACAACAGCGATGACGAGCAGGCGCTCTTGATGGGTGAATTTTACACCCTGTAGGAAGGCGAGATAGGGGAGGCAGAAGCGGAGTAGAGGACTGCACCGCAGGCCATTGAACTTGATGAGCCTTGGGCGCAGGCATACCTGGGCGCGGTCGGCGATGACAGGGAGCAGCAGTGGTACCTCGACTCCGGCGTGAGCAACCATATGACGGGCAGTCATGCCACCCTCTCCGACCTTGACACGAACAAGACTGGCATGGTCAAGTTCGGGGATGGCTCGAGGGTGGACATTTGAGGCCAAGGCACTATGGTCTTCTGGTGCCGTAACAGGGAGCAACGCGTGTTGACAGACGTGTACTTCATCCCCCAGCTCCGTGCGAGCATCGTCAGTCTGGGCCAGCTTAACGAGCGTGGGGCCGAGGTGCTGATCCACGACGATGTGCTGTGGATTTGGGATCGAGAATGGCGTCTTCTCGCGAAGGTAACGCGTTCTTGTAACCGGTTGTACCTTCTGGATCTAAAGGTGGAGCAGCCGGTGTGCCTCGCGGTAGCGTGCACGGAGGAGCCATGGCTATGGCATGGCCGGTTCGGTCATTTGAGCTTCAATGCTCTGGGCCGGCTCGGGAAGATGGTGACCAGGCTGCCGATCATCAAGCACATCATAGAGCTGTGTGACAGCTGCCTGGCAGGGAAGTAGAGGTGGATGCCATTCCCAAAGACCCCCCTTGAGCTGGTCCATGGGGACCTCTGCGGGCCAATCATGCCAGCGACACACGGCGGACGGAGGTACTTTCTCCTTCTCGTGGATGACTGCAGCCGCTATATGTGGCTGTGGCTCCTAATGAGCAAGAGTGACGCGGCGGACGCCATCAAGCACTTCAAGGCGCGGGCGGAGGCGGAGTCAGGGAAGCGGCTCTGGGTGCTGCGAACGGACTGTGGCGGCGAGTTCATGGTGGTGGAGTTCGCCAAGTACTGCGCCGAGGAGGGTGTGGCTCAACACCTCACGACGCCCTACACGTCGCAGCAGAACGATGTCATGGAGTGCCAGAATCAGACCATCGTCGGCATGGCGTGGTCGATGATGAAGGCGAAGGGGATGCCGGTGGCGTTCTGGGGAGAGGCGGTCACCACCGCTGTGCACATCCTCAACCGGTCGTCGACAAAAGCCCTCGAGGGGGAGACGCTGTACGGGTGTGGCACGGGCGCAAGCCTAATGTCTTGTACCTGCGTACCTTTGGTTGCATAGGCCACGTGAAGGCCACCAAGCCGAGCCTCAACAAGCTTGAAGGCAGGAGCACGCGCATGGTGTTCCTCGGCTACGAGGAGGGGTCGAAGGCCTATCGGCTCTATGATCTAGTCGGCGGCAAGGTGGTAGTGTCCCGGGATGTGGTCTTCGACAAGGCAGCGTCGTGGACCTAGGACTGGCCAGAAGCGGAAGGCCTCGAGTAAGGCAGCTGCGGGCTTTGCGACACGTTTGTCGTGGAGCAGATGGTCATCCACGGCCCTAGTGAGGCTGTGGAGATGTCGAGGGCCGGGGAAGCTAGAGCGGTGGAGTCTGCAGCGGGGGAAGCTGAGTTCCCCGGCCTCGACCGTTCTCCGGTTCACCGTGAGGCCCCGATCACGAGTCGAGGGGGGACCTCGACCGCGGGACAGACGGCGTAGGAGGCCCCGACCACAAGTCAAAGGGGGCCTCGATCGCGCTGCAGGCGGGGCGTGAGACCCCGACTGTGGATCAGGCGCACGCTACCTTGAGGGGGAGGCCTCGACCTCAGGTCAGAGGGGCTCGACTGATGGAACTTTTTCGCAGCGAACGACCTCGCCTCGAGGGGCCTCGACCCCAGATCACCCCAGATCCGGAAGGCTCGACTGACGAAACTTTTCCGCAGCGAACAACCCCACCTCGAGGAGTACCCGCACTGGGGTCCTCGAATGATGAAGATTCTACGCTGCGAATGACTCCGCCTCGAGGGACTACGGTGACAACGATTGAGTGTGCGACACCGCCGTCGGACGTCTCGGATTTCGTGGACGCCTACCACGAAGGAGAGGAGGTGTGGTTCCACTGGGTGGACGACATCGTCCGTGATTCAGATGCGCCTGGTCTGGCGGCACGGACCCTCGATGAGGACCATACTCTTCTTCTAATGAGCGCAGAGGAACCGACCACGTTCGCCATTGTGGAGCGCGATGCGGCGTGGTGGAAGGCGATGATGGAAGAGATGAAGAGCATCGAGGAGAACAAGACCTGGGAGCTGGTCGATCCGCCGGCGGGGTGTCGACCGATTGGACTCAAGTGGGTCTTCAAGGTGAAGCGGGACGAGCGTGGGGCCGTGGTGAAGCACAAGGCGCACCTCGTCGCTCGAGGGTTCGTGCAGCATGACTTCGAGGAGGTCTTTGCTCCTGTCGCGAGCATGGAGTCGATACGACTCCTGCTCGCCCTCGCTGCTGCCAAGGAGTGGCAGGTTCACCACCTCGATGTCAAGGCAGCGTTCCTCAACGGGGACCTGGCCGAGACGGTCTTCGTCAAGCAGGCGCCGGGGTTCATCGTCAAGGGCGCAGAGAAGAAGGTGCTGCGGCTGCGCAAAGCTCTCTACGGCCTGTGTCAGGCACCGTGGGCGTGGAACGCCAAGCTCGACGCCACCATGGCTGAGCTCGAGTTCGGGAGATGCGTCACGGAGCACGCACTGTACACCCGCCGACGGGGGAAGGAGCATCTCATCGTCGGGGTGTACGTGGACGACCTCATCGTCACCGGCGCGCGGGCTCAGGACATCGCCAACTTCAAGGAAGAGATGGCCGCGCAGTTCTGGATGAGCGATTTGGGGACCTTGTCTTACTACCTCGGCATCGAGGTGAGGCAGGGGAAGGATGCCATCAGGCTGGGGCAGTGCACCTACGCGCAGAAGCTGCTCGAGTGGGCGGGTATAGCAGGCTGCAAGGCCGTAGCCACGCCAATAGAGGAGCGCATCGGCAGAGCAACACGGCGAAGATAGGCACACTTGAGGACGATGTCGCTGCTCTGCTGTGCCATGGCCGTGCGCTTTTTTGCTTGCTTGAATTGGTACGGCGGCGGTGGTTATTGACGACGAAGCAAATAAAGTAACCGATCGATCGATCGATCGGCGTGCAGTGGCAGAGGAAGCTGTCTATTTATATACATATGGATTGGCGAAGGACATGGGGAGGAGAGACCAGTGGTTGGCCTGCCAGCCATTGGGAGAGTTTGTTTGTGAAGCGAGAGCGTTTTTCTCCATCCGCATGCATGCACCACGTCCTTCCCTTCTGGCCGGCCGGCTATCATCAGGCTATGGCTGTATCCATCCGTATGACTATGGCATCCGTCCTCACGGAAGACGACGAATACCACGGCTGCGGGATTCTCCGGGATTCAAGGTAAAAACTCGAATTCAAAAACTCGAATTTAAAACTCAAATTTAAAAGTCACGAGTTACTATTTATGATACTATTCAAATTCGGCGGTCACTATTCAAATTCAGCAGTACTATTAAAAATACCGACACTATTTATATTATAAATATGATTAGCGCTCGAGCACTCACCGGGAGTGGATCAGGTACTTGCAAATGCTCACACTATGTAAGCACTATTCGAAGCACTTCTTGTTGAATTGTGGCGGGTGGATGCAGTATGCGTGTGATTGATATAAACTCGATTAGTGAATACGAGTATGCAAATAAATATTTCACACAATTCAAGGCACTAGCACGGTTCTTTTTGGTGAACTATGCAGAGTGCGCATACGTGATATGAAAGCGACGTGCGCATGATTATATGCGTATGCGGAAAATAATTCACAGGATCTTTTCAAGGCTGGCGAGACTAAACTTTCAGCTGGTCATGTGACTATGCTTGTGTATGTTCTACACGGTACTCACCGTATGTATCACCTAGCTTGCTACAGAACCAGACTAACCTGTTCTTCTCCCTCGCTATCCCTAGCCATGAACACACAGGACTCAGGCCCTATCGTCTCCCCAGGCAGTTCCACCTGAAGGGAACACTTCTCTGCGGACACAGGGTTTTCTAAAACGCCGCTACATGGGCTAACACTAGAACAACTCAACGCAGATGTTTCTCCTCTAGGGTCCCTAGCATAGAGACATCGCCCCATATGAATAAGCTTAAAGGACAACTGGGATTAAAACAAAAAAGCTTAATCCATTTTCACAAGGCAAGCTTACATACGGCTTTCCCTTTCAGGAAACCCCAAGCACTTAGTACAAACCTTAATTACCTTGCAAGCACGGGAAGTCGGTGATCTTCCTTATTCTCTAATTTACAACACTGGTGGAGTAATACAGTGGTAGTGGATGGTTACTATTATGGCTAATAGTGGACTAGTTTAGATAAGTTCTGAGGTAGTAGGCTTCATGGTGTATGAGAATGGAGTCTTCGTGGAGTGAGTGATGTGCGGATGATCGATGGTTGAGCGGGTGTTGGAGCGGATGAGTCGATGTGGGAGCGGATGAGTCGATGATCAATGCAGGCGCTCGGCTTCTTATTTTATAGAACAAAAGGAGCCTTCTCGAGTGTCCGCCGTGGATGTCTTCGTCTTTCTGGAGTGTGTGAGTCATCGTCCTTCATTCTTATCTGCTGGAGAAAGCGACGTCTTCCATTATCTGTCTGAGGCAACGTTTTCAATTATCGGTGTCGTCTACGGTTGAAGGATAGCGACACTTCGCGCTTATCACCTGAAGTGGCATTGCTGTCTTGAATTATCTCATGATACTGTTGCTCGATAGCGACTTCTTGAATATTTTATTCTATTCACTGTATATTTTTCTTGCGCTGGCTGTTGCGCTGGCTGTCTTCACTTGAAAAATTCAGGGGGTATGGTATGGTCTTCCACACCCGAATGATTAATGTTGCAAACATTAATCAAAAACTCTGGCACGTGTGTATATTATTCTTCCTCGGATAAAATTATTGATAACTCCTTATCAACATAGGGAATATATTTCTTGATATTCATCTCAGGCTGTGTATATTATTCTTGACTCTTCTTATGAGCTTGTAGACTCATAAATTTTATTACTATCTTTATTCCTTTAGACTCATAAAAAAATAATGATAGTACTTGTAGATGTTTTATTTGTAATTCACCAGATCACTTGAGTAAAACTTGCCCTAATAAAGATAAGAAGAGGTATTCTAATAAGCAAGAAGAATAAGAAAAGGTTCTAATAATAGATAGTGTAAATAAAAATATTTTAGTATGTGATGATGATATAATGGATGATGAATCAATATATTCAATTATAGAAACAGATGAGATTGAATATGATGAAGAAAAAGAATCAAGTGATGAAGAATTAGATTTAATTGATGAGTTACTTGGTTTAAAGATAGAAATGATGGACCAAATAATATGTAAGCATATAAAAGAAAAAGATAAAACTTTATCTGATATATGTTCATATTCATCTATTGTTACAGGAATGAATATAAGGTGCGTGTTCTGCATATATTATCAAGATCCAGGAGAAAGAGCAACATGCAGCGTTGACCGCTCGCATGCTACGTCAGGCTGAGCCAACACGGATCCTGTTTGCTTACATCCGTCTCCTTCAGTGTGCCCTCAAATCAGAGCCATTGATCAAGAAGGCTGAGAGCCACATGCATTTTTGTGATCAAGGACATTTACTCCACATTTTCACCATATGCATTTGGCAACACCATAATACATACATGATAAATTTTATATGATTTCACTATGAAGAACCACGTTTAAATTTATGCATGCAAATATAATTTAAATAAAAATTCCAATATGTCTGAATATAATAAAATAATAACAGGTCTACCCTCCCCAAACTATGGAAGACAGCTTCTTTGCCGAGTGCTAAAAGTCGGGCACTCGGCAAAGATATACACACGGCAAATAGCTCCATCACCATGGCTCTCGCCGTCACAGTGACTTTTCTTTGCCGAGTGTCAGGAGGTGTAACACCTCTGGTGTTATATTAACTAAACCTACCATGTCAACATAATGCATTGCAAAGCATGCATGTTAGTCAATCTTTGATGTGCATCCACTAAAATAAATTTATATTCCATAGGTTGAATGTGCTCTTGAATTATGTGATTTGAATTTAAAGCGGAGCCCAATTAAAATATATATTTCAAAAGTCAACTTGGTCAACCAAAGGTGGTATTAGGTCTTTGATCTAATAATGTCTTTGGGTGATGTTTATGATCCCTAATGACCAATTAATTTATGTAGAAACCAATTAAAGTTTGAATTGGATTTGAATTTATTTAATAATTCAAAACCCCTTTTATTTCCCTCTTAAATAATTCAAAATATAAAAGAATTTGAATATGGTTACAAAAGAAACTTTGAGGATCCTATAAAGTTGATCAATTTTGGTTTTTGAAGTTTTCCAAGTTTCAATGTAAATTTTTAAGTAATTTCAACTTCATTCAAATTTAAATGCAATTTTACTCCAAAATTTCAAAAAGGATGCATAATTTGCAAATGGTTTCTAAATCAAAAAGTTAGATCTTGAAAAGTTGAGAGAATTTTATTTTTGAAGATTTTCAAGTTTTATTGTAAATTTTAAAGTAATTGAAAAAGGGGTAAATTAGGGTTTTAAAGATTTTGAATTTCAAACATGCATTTCAAAATCTAGGACGAATTTCAATATGACCCAAAAGCAAAAGTTGTAGATCTTTAAAAAGTATGAAACTTTTATTTTTGGATATCTTTAAGTTATTTAGCAAAATAAAAAGTAATTTTGAATTTTCTAAAAAGGGGAACATGGCTACAGTACTGCTAACGTCACCCTCTTCTTTCTCCCTCACTGTCGCCGGCGTCGTCGCGGCCTGGCCGCGCGCCTTCTTGCACCTACACGTGAAGGACCACCTAGACACCTTGGGTGAGCTCGCTGGTCATCTCCTCGCCCTCTCCTTGCCCTATAAATATCGAGCAACGGCCGCCGTGCCCTCTTTTTCTTCTTCATCTCGCCGCCGGCCGCCTCTGCTCGCCGTTGAAAATTCGCCTCCACCGCTTTATCATTCATCGTTCCATCTTACTCAGAGTTGTGCCTCATCCTTGCATTTTGATTGAGCCCCCTAGCACATTGACTCGTCCCAGTATTTGGCCGCACGCCGCTGTCTTCTCCACGGCCGACATCAGCGCCGCCGCGTGACCGCCACTGTGTCTAGCCTACCACGATGAGGCTCAGGCTGCTTTTCTTTGCATTTTGACATTGCCTTGCGACCTATTCCCTCATGTTTGTGTGATTTTCCATAGTGGTGTCTTGGACTGGCCAAAACAACGCCGTCGACGCCGACCTCTGCCACTGTCATCACCGCCACCGACTGCAGCTCAGCTCCACTCCTCTCTGCCTTAATTAGCTGAAGAATTGAAGTCGCCGTGAGCTCCTAAACCTATCCAAACCGTCAATTTTTGTTCTGTTAGTCTCCCATCATCAGTGCGTCCCGTGCAGTGCCGCCGCGGCCGCCATGGCCGACGGCGAGCTCGTCGTTAAGCAGCAGCCACCCCATAATCTATATCGAACGGTTATGCTTGTCGTCCTGATCACGTAGGTTCGGATCCCGTCGCTGGCAACCTCAACGACGGTGAGCTATTGCCGGTCAAAGGGCGGCGGCCATCGAGTCAGCGCCGGTGGTGCTGTGCTGGCCAACAGGCCCGCCTATCAGCCGCAGCCGCCGTGCCCGCGCTGCTGGGCCGGTCTGCCCTCGCGGTCGATAGCGACACTTCGCACTTATAAAATTTATGAGCTTGTAGACTCATAAATTTTATTTCTATCTTTATTCCTTTAGACTCATAAAAAGAATTATGATAATACTTGTAGATGTTTTATTTGTAATTCACCAGATCATTTGAGTAAAACTTGCCCTAATAAAGATAAGAAGAGGTATTCTAATAAGCAAGAAGAACAAGAAAAGGTTCTAATAATAGATAGTATAAATAAAAATATTTTAGTATGTGATGATGATATAATGGATGATGAATCAGTATATTCAATTATAGAAACAGATGAGATTGAATATGATGAAGAAAAAGAATCAAGTGATGAAGAATTAGATTTAATTGATGAGTTATCTAGATTAAAGATAGAAATGATGGACCAAATAATATGTAAGCATATAAAAGAAAAAGACAAAACTTTATCTGATATATGTTCATATTCATCTATTGTTACAAGAATGAATATAAGGTGCGTGTTCTGCATATATTATCAAGATCCAGGAGAAAGAGCAACATGCAGTCTATGCCAAAGACAAGCATGTGTGTTATGTTTAAATCAAAAAGAAAAGAAAAATAAAATAATAGTGAATACCAAATATGAGAAAAGTAAGTTAGCAGAAGAAGTAAAGTCAGAAAAATTAAATTGCAAACATATAACAAATATTCCATAAGAGTTTTTAGGTCCCAGATTAAGTTTTAAAACTGATCATCTCTTGTCATACTTTTCACAAGAAATTATAGATTTAATATGGGAAAAATATGCTGAAAGGCACTACAAAACCTTTCAAGATATACAAAATTACTTCATGAGGATATATGAAGGGAAAGAAAGGCAGTCAGGAATAACGGTTAATGTAAATACTTTTCCTTTAATACATATCGATGAAATACTTATTGTCAAGCCTCATCAAAGATTTATAATATTTATGGCTGACATAGACCTAAAATATTTTAGAAGTATACAAAGAAATGCTGAAGATGATATAACATTGCAAACCATTATTGATCATGGGCTAATCCATGATATATATGGTACACTTGAAGAAATTCTTAAATCTGATCTTGGAAAGGCTATTAAAGAAGCATGCAAGAAGTTAGCCTGTATCCAAGGTAAATATAAGATTAAATTTTGTTCCAATCTACCAAGATTTACGCAACCAATAAGGCCAGTTAGTCATGATATATATATTACAAAAGGTCAATATAAACTCCCCAATGTACAGAGAGTTAAGGAGAAATATGAAGAGTTATTTGCCAAAAAGACAAACCATGATAATTGGAGAATATTTAGTGAAGCAAAAGAATTAGAAGGAAATATTATGTTTGATTCAGAATATCATATGATATATCAAAATAGGATAATAAAAGTGTTCTTACAAGAATACTATACTAGATATAGCATAATACGACGAGGAGTTGGAAGATTGATCAAGCCTAATTATGGTGAAGAATGTGATCTAAGAAAAGAATACAGAGACTTATTGTCTTGCTATGAAATATCCTAGCCTCATGATTCAAACATTGAAGAAGATATTGACTAAATTAGAAAAGTCAAGACAGCCTGAGATCAATATCAAGAAATATATTCCCTATGTTGATAAGGAGTTATCAATAATTTGGCCCGCGGAAGAATAATATACACACGTGCCAGAGTTTTTGATTAATGTTTGCAACATTAATCATTCGGGTGTGGAAGACCATACCATACCCCTGAATTTCTCAAGTGAAAACAGCCAGCGCAACAGCCAGCGCAAGAAAAATATGCAGTGAATAGAATAAAATATTCAAGAAGTCGCTATCGAGCAACAGTATCATGAGATAATTGAAGACAGCAATGCCACTTCAGGCGATAAGCGTGAAGTGTCGCTATCCTTCAACAGTAGATGACATCGATAATTGAAGACATTGCCTCAGACAGATAATGGAAGACGTCGCTTTCTCCAGTAGATAAGAATGAAGGACGATGACTCACACACTCTAGAAGGCCAAAGACATCCATGGCGGACACTCGAGAAGGCTCCTTTCGTACTATAAAACGAGAAGCCGAGCGCCTGCATTGATCATCGACTCATCCGCTCCCACATCGACTCATCCACTCCCACACCCACTCAACCATCGATCATCCGCACATCACTCACTCCACGAAGACTCCACTCTCATACACCATGAAGCCCACTACCTCAGAACTCGTCTGAGCTAGTCCACCATTAGCCATAATAGTAACCATCTACTACCACTGTATTACTCCACCAGTGTTGTAAATTAGAGAATAAGGAAGATCACCGACTTTCCGTGCTTATAAGGTAATTAAGGTTTGTACTAAGTGCTTGAGGTTTTTCGAAAGGGAAAGCCGTATGTAAGCTTGCCTTGTAAAAATAGATTAAGCTTTTCTATTTTAATCCCAGTTGTCCTTTAAGCTTGTTCATATGGGGTGATGTCTCTATGCTAGGGACCCTAGAGGAGAAACCTCTGCATTGAGTTGTTCTAGTGTTAGCCCATGTAGTGGCGTTTTAGAGAACCCTGTGTCCGCAAAGAAGTGTTCCCTTCGGGTGGAACTGCCTGGGGAGACGATAGGGCCTGAGTCCAGTGTGTTCATGGCTGGGAATAGCGAGGGAGAAGAACAGGTTAGCCTGGTTCTGTAGCAAGCTAGGTGATGCATACGGTGAGTACCGAGCAGGACAGACACAAGCATAGTCACACGACCGGCTGAAAGTTTGGTCTCACCAGCCTTGCAAAGATCCTGTGAATTATTTTCCGCATAGGCATATAATCTCGCGCACGTCGCTTTCATATCTCGCACGCACACTCTGCATAGTTCACCAAAAAAACTGTGCTAGTGCCTTGAATAGTGTGAAATATTTATTTGCATACTCATATTCACTAATCGAGTTTATATCAATCACACACATACTGCATCCACCCGCCATACTTCAAGAAGAAGTGCTTCAAATAGTGCTTACATAGTATGAGCATTTGCAAGTGCCTGAGCCACTCCCGGTGAGTGCTCGAGCGCTATTAATATTTATAATATAAATAGTGTCGGTAGTTTTAATAGTACCGTGAATTTGAATAGTGATCGCCGAATTTAAATAGTATCATAAATAGTAACTCATGATTTTTAAATTTGAGTTTTAAATTTGAGTTTTTAGCCTTGAATCCCGGACATTCCCGTAGCCGTGGTATCAGAGCCTGGTTAATAAAATTTAAATTTAAGGGACTTATTAAATAGTGAAAATTAAAAGTTATATTATCTAAATTTAGAAGTTAATACAAGAAAGTCTGTCAAGACTAAAAAAATATAAATATCAAGTGCAGACTAAATAGTTCCGAAGAACATACTTGACATACTTCACACGGGCAGTTAAATTTAGTAGTAGACTTAATACACAATTTCTATATATCTTGGGGTAAAAGATAAGACGATTTAGAATTAAAATTTAAGAATCTTCAAAAAGAACATAAGCAATTAAAAGATCAATATTTAGCTATCAATAATAAGTTAGAAATAGCTTTGCAAGCTTTGGAAGAAAGTAAAGTTTCTCTAGGAAGAATTAGCCAAAATTATGACTATATAAAAAAGGATATAACTTATCTAGATAAAAATTTGAGAATACTAATATCGTTGATCATAACAAAGAAATTATGTTATCATCTGCATAAATAGTTGAATTTAATAGATCATTAAATTTAGAAAAATGGCAGTATCTGAAGGCCACTCTAAGAGAGACAAGTCACTCCAAGTAGTGAATAGAGATATAAGACCTTTAGGTTTAATGGATAAAATAAAAGGAGGATGTGATGATATAGAGACTCTAGAAGAAATGATAGATGTGGAAAGAGATCTTAAAAGATATCAGAAAGATACTTTAAGAAAGATAAGACCCCCACAAATATATCAAATGGGTTGGTTTGAAAATAAAAATGGATTATACAGAATATCTAGAGAAGTAGAATTAAGTGTTCTAGCTGATCCTGTTCAGCTAAGCATAATTAATAAGCAAATTAAAAATGGGTTAAAATATTCTAGATATAAATATATACGTTAAGGAATATATATCATAGGAATTAAAGGCATGACAAGAAAGAAATTAGGAACAAAGGTCTTAATAATTTTGTTAGACAAGAGATGGGATTCAATAAATAAAGCTGCATTAGGACTTTTAGAAGGAGATATGAATGAGAATATGCTAATAACATATATAGCTCCAGACTTATTAATGCCAGTAAAAGAATTTATGGAAAAGATGGCTTTTGGTTATCAGACTAAAGGCTACGAAGATTTTAAAAGAATAAACTTATTAGTAAGCATAGAATTTTATGGAAGGCTAACTAATAGAAGTGGAACTAAATATAAGATAAATATGAATAACGTAATAGAAAGCATGCAGTCTAAAGGAATAAAATTTATGAGTCCTCTAAAAATAAGTTCTGAAGATAGAGCAGGCGTAGAATGGAATACAAGTGCTTTGATAGAGCCAAAGATCTTAAAGCAACCTAAAGATTATATAAGCTATGAAAATAAAAAGGGATCAACTAGTATTAAATTTGTAGGCTTTGAAGAATGAAGCTTAGATGACTTAGAAATATCTAAATCAGAAGTAAAATCAGTAGAGAATAGAAGGAATAGCATATGTGAATTTATGGAAAGTTTAGATATAGATAAAGAAATAAAACATTATGAGCAAAAGATTAAAAAAATTTTCTGATGAATATTTTAGAACCGACATAAGTAAATGGAATTCTATAAGAGAAAAAGAAATTTACTTTAGACGACAAATTTATAGACTATGGAAGATTGAGGAAGATAGAGAGTTAAATAACAAAAAACTTAGTGTTCCAATAAAGAAATATGAAGCCAAGCCAAAACTGATAGAAGTTGAAAATAACAAAGTTCAAAAAGAGTTAGTTGACAGTAAACTTAAAAAGGTAGATAAAGACAATGATATAAGTGAAGAAGAGCAATAGGAGATTAATGATAAATTGCTACTAGAAAGTTATGAAGAAGAAGATAATGAGGATATTAATGAAATAACTAGAACTAACTCTGTAGATTTTATAACACCTTTAGAATATGAAGTACCACATAGAAAAGATATTGCTATAGAAGCAATAGAACTAGATCCAAGTGCATCAAAAAGAAAATGAGGTTCAGATATAAATATTGAAGGAGAAAAAGAAAGGCCAACTAGAACTCCAGGAATATGGCCACCAGAAAAAGAAGAAACTACATATAACTATATACCCGGACAATATACACGTATGGGTTCAAAAAGAAGAGATTTTGAAAAGAAGGTTCAATTTCAAAATTCTAAAAGTGATGGTGCCATATTGAATTTAGCAGCATACGATCCTATAGACTGGCTGAATATAATCAGCATATGGAAAGGGTTAATAGTGCAAAAATATATACAAAATCAACATAATATTGGAAATAGAGTAAAAGATATGATTACATATTTAGAAACATTTTTAAGAGAATCAGTTAAGGTTTTATGAGAACAACGGGTAGAAGCTTTTCCTGTGTACTATGAGCATCTAAAAGGAGCTGGTAGTAACCCATATAATTTTGCGAATATCATATCAAGCATTGTAATAGGTGAAGACCCTGAATTAGGATATACAGTTTTACAAAATGAAAGACTGAGAGAACTATAAAAACTATCACTAACAAACTAGAAAAGAATTAAAGAATTTTCTCAGGATTATTTATATAACGCCTCAACTGCTAAGCAGGGCTATAATAATAGCATTGTTGAAAAATATTTTCATAAGTTGCCAGATCCTTTAGAATCTATGATATACGAAGAATATAAAAAAGAAACAGATGGTAAAGAATATAATATCTCTCAGGCTATAACATTTGTATTCAACAACTAAGAAAGATATGCACGAATATTCAAGCTCAAAGATCAATGAAGCAATCTGATTATAATTTTTGTAATAAAATAGTTCAAATACCATTAACATATGGAGAAGAGAGATCTAGGCATAAGAAATATTTTAAGAATTATAAAAAAGATAACATGAGAACAAAAAAACGCTATTTTCTGTGAAGATCAGATAATAAAGCTCCTTTCTTATATAAGAGAAATGTAAGGAGATATAATCCCAGAAAGAATTATGATAGTACTTGTAGATGTTTTATTTGTAATTCATCAGATCACTTGAGTAAAACTTGCCCTAATAAAGATAAGAAGAGGTATTCTAATAAGCAAGAAGAACAAGAAAAGGTTCTAATAATAGATAGTGTAAATGAAAATATTTTAGTATGTGATGATGATATAATAGATGATGAATCAATATATTCAATTATAGAAACAGATGAGCTTGAATATGATGAATAAAAAGAATCAAGTGATGAAGAATGAGATTTAATTGATGAGTTATCTGAATTAAAGATAGAAATGATGGACCAAATAATATGTAAGCATATAAAAGAAAAAGATAAAACTTTATCTGATATATGTTCATATTCATCTATTGTTACAAGAATGAATATAAGGTGCGTGTTCTGCATATATTATTAAGATCCAGGAGAAAGAGCAACATGCAGGCGTTGACCGCTCGCACGCTACGTCAGGCTGAGCCAACACGGATCCTGTTTGCTTACATCCGTCTCCTTCAGTGTGCCCTCAAATCAGAGCCATTGATCAAGAAGGCTGAGAGCCACATGCATTTTTGTGATCAAGGACATTTACTCCACATTTTCACCATATGCATTTGGCAACACCATAATACATACATGATAAATTTTATATGATTTCACTATGAAGAACCACGTTTAAATTTATGCATGCAAATATAATTTAAATAAAAATTCCAATATGTCTGAATATAATGAAATAATAACAGGTCTACCCTCCCCAGACTATGGAAGACAGCTTCTTTGCCGAGTGCTAAAAGTCGGGCACTCGGCAAAGATATACACACGACAAATAGCTCCATCACCATGGCTCTCGCCGTCACAGTGACTTTTCTTTGCCGAGTGTCAGGAGGTGTAACACCTCTGGTGTTATATTCACTAAACCTACCATGTCAACATAATGCATTGCAAAGCATGCATGTTAGTCAATCTTTGATGTGCATCCACTAAAATAAATTTATATTCCATAGGTTGAATGTGCTCTTGAATTATGTGATTTGAATTTAAAGCGGAGCCTAATTAAAATATATATTTCAAAAGTCAACTTGGTCAACCAAAGGTGGTATTAGGTCTTTGATCTAATAATGGCTTTGGGTGATGTTTATGATCCCTAATGTAACAACCCAAAAATTCAAACTACAAAATTTTTTCGACAAAACCCTGAGTGATGTGGTGCGACATGTCATCATCTACCCCTTACATATGCATCAACCCTAGCATGTCATGCATGGCATCCATATGTTGCAAATTAATTAATATCTCATAACAATGCTCTATGTTCACATGTTACATTTTAATGTTTCAATAGTTCAATCATCATGTTGCATTAAAAGAGTGGGTTGGAATCTTAATGGTTTATTTGTTGATTATTAAAAATGGCAACATAATATTTATTTTGACAAATAAATATTAAGGGAATAATACCCTAGCATTATTTGGGCCATGTATGCTCACTATTTTGTTGCACAAATTTAGCACACCACATATATATGTATATATATAAGTATATATAAAAAATGTATTTGAAAATGAAAAAGAAAAAGAAAAGGAAGAAGAAAAGAAGGAATCGGCCCGACCAGCCCAGCCGGCCCGGCCTGCACGCGCTCGCCCGCGCTCGCCGCGTGACCGCGCGCTGCACAGCCGGCCTAGCAAGGCGGCCCGTCCGCGCACGCCCGCACGCTCGCCAGCGCGACCGCGCGCTACGCGGCCTAACCAGGCCGACGGCCCAGCAAGAGCCGCACGCGTCCGCGCGCCGCACCGAGCCGCCACAGCCGCTGACGATGGGGTCCCACGGCGGGACCCACATGTCATCGTGCCCACTAAGGTCACCCGACCGGCCGCGCGCGCTCGCGTCAGCGCTGTTCCCTCGCGTCGCCTCGCATCGACGCGCGCCCGCAAGCCACCTGGACCGACCAGCCCGCGCAAAGTGCCCACGGCCGCAGGCAAGATTCTCCGCGCGGGTGCACCTGCGCTGTCGCCGCAGTGGAACGCTGCCGCCGTGAAGAGCTTTGACACCCAGCACTACCTAGCCCCCTCTCGCTACTCTCTGGACCCAGATCGAGCCTCAGCTGCTGACATGGACATTCCTTGGCCGCTCGATCGAGCAGAAGCCGTGATCGGCCGTCCGTCGGCTACCTACCTCTGCGTCCGCCCTATAAAGCAAGCACCCCCGGCACCCTAGGGTTCCCAGGCCGCCACCACCGCTCTGGTGGAGCTCAATTCCACCTTGCCAGCCTCGATTGGAGAAGAGCTGAAGGAAGGGGGAAGAAAGGAGTCGGGGAAGGAGAAGAAGCTGCCGTAGGAATTGGGGAGGAAGACCATCGACTCGGAGCCGCCACTGCTGCGTCGGGAGCAGGAAGGAGGAGCAGTACCGCGAGCTGGAGCCGCTTGGACTTGTACCGCACCTCCATCCTCTTCGACCCATCGGTGAGCACCGCCATCGCCGCTCTCACGAACCCTCCGCCGTGCTGCTGGCCATGGCGCTCCACCGTGAGCGCGTAGGCCCAGGTCACTACCGACCTCACTAGACACACCGCACACACACACGAGACTAGCCGAGCCTCCTTGGACCACGGCATCGGGAGGATGCCGGAACGAAAGCCGCCCAGTTCATCGCCGCGCGCCAAGCGCCGCCGTGGCGAGATCACCCAACCGCCTTTCCGTTGAGCCTCGACCTCCATTGTTTTCGGATCCGTGCTTGCCTTGATGAGACGGACCCCGTGCGCACCCTAGCTCCATGTTTGCCTCGCCAGAGCACCGACCCGAACCACCTTGTCGTCGACGTGTCAGTGCGTTGCCGCTCCAGAACGCCGCTGTTCACCGTCGTTTCCTGCCACCTCCGACCACCCCGAGGAGCAAGAAGAAGCCGGGAAGCTCCACCGTGATGAGCTGCATCAATTGGGCAAGGAGATGGAGACCGTGGACCCTCTCGGAGTGCCGTTGCCGTGCACCGAGGACCTGTCGAAGCTCCGCCGTGGGAGTTGCTGCCCGCGTGGACTCCGCCGTGTGTTTTGGTCATCGCCGGCACCTCGGGCAGGTGCTGCGTGACTCTAATCGCCCATCTACACCACCAATTGGAGCTGGAGTGACTTGGTGTGAAGTGTACATCGAGCGCCGTCGCCATCGAGCCGCCGTCCGCCGTAGAGCTCGTCACCGGAAGCAAAGCTGCCGCCCTGAAGCCCATCAACGTGACCGTCGAGAAGTCTCGAAACCGATGGGCGGATTAATGGCGCCAGAGATCCATTGTGGCACCAGGAATTGAGGGTTTCCCCACCGCCGATCACTGAGGAGGAACCCCGCGCTCGAGCCAAACTCGTCCGAGACGGATCACGTGCTCGAACTGACCCTCGAGTTTGACCCTTCGACAAACCGACCCTCGAGCACCACTGTTTCGCCGAAGAACCGCTGTGGAAGCAGAGCAGTTCTCCGCCTTCGAGCCTACCCTTGAATCTGTCTGCTCTGTAATCTGTTTTTTGCCCTCGAGACCATACCCTCGAGACCATGCCCCTCGAGAGCATACCCCTCGAGACCATAACCCTTCGAGACCATACCCCTCGAGACCGTATCCTCGCGACCATAGCCTCGCGACCGTAACACCTCGCGACCATAGCCTCGCGACCGTAACCCCTCGAGAGCATACCCCTCGAGACCGTAACCCCTCGAGACCATACCCCTCGAGACCATACCCTCGAGCCCTTTTCCTTTTCAGAAAATGGTTAAATCTTTGAAAATTCATAACTAATTCATATGAGCTCAGAAAATTATGATCCACATATCCAAATTTTCTATAAATCGAGCCCTATCTATCTAGGCTATGTTTGAGTGCATTTGGATCTTCTATTTTGCAATTGTTCTTTGTACTAATCTATAGGGGTCGCTTCCATGACCGTTAAATCTCGTTACAGGCTCGAGCGAGGACAAGTCTGACGACAGTGACTACCAGGAGAAGTCCGACAGCTACGTCAGTGAAGGTGCCACACACCATCCAACCTCGTAGATCCCATTACGCATGGCAATTATATTATGGCTAGTGCTTTAAATTCATGTTGCTATAATGCTATGCCTGTGCTAGGACTGCATGATAGAGTATTTACTTGATGAGCCCTACCTTGTTGTAAACTATCACCTACTTACCCGCTGTTATGATAGCCACCTACTTATCTGCTATACTTATATTTCTATACTTCACTCGCTTACATTTTGATGTGACGTGATGAACCCGGGGAAGGCCTGGAGGGTGCCAGGCTGGATGTGTGAGTTGATGTTTTAGATGGGCATGTGAGCTGATGATGTTGTATCCGGGTTTGGGGTGGAGCTTACGGCAGGGAGTAGGGTGAGGGTTGAGTCGATCGAGCCGGGATCTACGATGAGCTTTTGGAGCAAGTCTTGCCAGGGAATGGTTCTGGACATTCCCATGAGAGGAGCCTGTGGCGGGCTAACTGATATGTGATGGTGGTCCTTGGGTGTGATCCTCTCAGAGGTGGAGCCCGGGATGAAGGTGCTATGGTAGCACGTTAAAGATAAACCCTGATGAAGATATCCCGGTTTGGTCAAATCTAGGAACTGTTGCGCTAGTATCCGGACCTAGGAATCTCTTGCTTTCCACTCGCTCTCAATGGGGGAAAGACGACCAAACCACTGGATAGGTCGATGCCACTACTGCTAGGCGAGAAGTGATAGGAAGGTATATGCATGGGATGGAGCTAACACCCTACCGAGACGATCATGGCACCCCCTTCGGGAGTGGGTACATGGCATGGCATCCTCTACGGGAGCGGATACATGCTCTCTTCACAGTTCCAGTGATCTAGTGCTGGATGGTAGAGTGGCATCACCTATGGCAGTAGGCGCCCGAAATCTGCCTAGGTGCGCGCGTGCATCGATGATGGTTATCTGGTGGATTAGTGAAACCTCTGTAGAGTGTATGGTTGATCGATCGATACATATGCCGAATCTTCGGCTATGGACCTTTCCTATGTTTCGCATGCACCGGACTAGTGAGTGGAGTGTTCTACCTTCCTCTGAGTGTGATTGCCGGCCGTGAGCCAGTTTGAGGGCTGCGGGCCGCTGAGGCAAGCCAAGAGGGAGTTGGCTTGTTGACCAGAGTCTGAGAGGGTGTTGGGGAAGATGAGATGATGTTACAGATATGGATGGAGATAGATGAAGGGAATGGGCTTATGTTTAAAACTTGATTATTATACTATTGTTTTATATACTTGAACAATTCATAGGAAAACCCCAGCCTTATAGGTTCCTTTTGAGATATCCTTATTTTTGCATCCACTTCCACAAAGCAATGCATAGGATGGGAGTGTGGCCAGTAGAAATTTGGTTTCAGGTTCAAGGAGTGAGTACTCATCTGGAGAGTATAGCGATTGAGGATTTCGTGTCTACGCTCAAGTTGGAGAGAAGAAGATAGCTTCCACACCTCAAGCTTTTACTGTTATGCTGCATGAACTCTGATTCCGCCCTATGGCGATGTAATAAGTTATTGTAACTCCCTCTGTTTGCTCTCTTTTGTTTGATGTATGGATTATGGATTCAATTGTTATCGGGTAATGTGATTTAAATGGTCATATTACACTCCGACACTATGGATTTCCCTTCACGGAAATCAAGGTTGTTTCAGTTGGTATCAGAGCCATACTTGACCTTAGGACGAAACCCTAGAAATGGACGTTAGTACAGGACAAACCAGTTTTTCTTTTGGTTATATACCGACCCTGCATTTCTTCTAATGCAAGGCTTCTCTATTGTTACTGACTTGCTGACCCTTCTTCCCTTTGAAATGTGCAGATGACAAGCTTTGGACCCCCGCTTGGACCGTTGACCAGCATGCCCAAGGCTGAGTTCACCTATGAGGGACAGGAGTTCCTAGGCTTTCCGTACAATCTGCGTCGTGTTCTAGGAGTACTCGGAGTGCCTGTCGAGGAGATCAAGTACACCTGCACTAGAGCACCGGACTCAGAAGGAGGAATCAAGGGTTATGTGGTCACTCACCTAGAGATCCCTGCATGTCAGACTCTGCCCTCAGTACCAGCTCTCCTGAAGATGACAATTGAGGACTCAATCGAGGAAGGAATCCAGGCTATGTCACTCAAGGCCCTGCGTGAAGTGATGAAGATCGCTTACGAGCACCTTCACAACACAGAGTTTTGTCTACTTCCTTAGGCCCTGAACTCTCTCCTCACACCAGAGCAGCAGGATGATCTGGTCAGGCCAATCATCATAGCTGAGACCAGTCTTTGCAACCGTGCCTCCGCCGCTCACCTCTTCGAGCAGAACCGCTACATAGAGCACCTGGAGAAGAAGAGATGCCTCGACCGCAATACTCTGATGGAGTACCAGGAGTTCTGCAAGCAGGAAGCTAAGGAGAAAGAAGGGCTCCAGGCTACAGTCACCCAGCTGAAGGACGAGCTCGCACATCAGGCAAGGGCTCATAGAGCCGAGGTCGCTGACCTGCGAGACAAGGTTGAGGACATTGGGCTCCAAAACTACTACCTCGATGCAAGAGTTCTCCAGTTGGAGGGAGAGAAGATGGACAAGGATATGGAGATCAAAGAACTACAGAAGAGAAGATGGGAAGATGGCAAGAGCAACTTCACCGTGCAGTGTGAGAAGTCAATGCTCGTAAAAGCCCTGAAGAAAGCAGAAGCAAAAGCACAGTGCAACCGAGGCCATCTGATTGCCCTGATGATTCAGAATGAGACCTTGGTGGACAGGTACAAGAGACTCAAGACAGCTTGGAAGAATGCCGACGAGAGACGCTGCCAGGAGTATGCTGAGTTGCGTGACAGACTTCCTTTGTCAGCCAGACGCAAGGACCCCTTTAAGGAAACTTTCCAGATTGGCCACTCTCTCTTGAGGCACGACCACTGTCCAGCTCCCACCAACCTGCCACTTACCAAGGAGTTCGGAGAAGCTCAGGCTTATGTGAAGCGCCTTCACATGTCACAGGAGGAGTTGACAGTTCTTGGCAACCGTTTTCACCCAGGAGTATACAACGCGCCAATGTATGAGTCAGAGTAGTGTGGACCCTGCGTGGCCATGTCATGAGTTAGCTTGTATCCATGAGTTACCTTCTCGTAGTGCGAGTCTCGCACGTCATCTAGCGTAGCTGCTAGAGATGATGCCATGTAATGCAACCATGTAATGAATGATCAATCTTATCGCATTTTATGGCTCTTATTGCTTCTTTGTATGAGTGTTGGATAGATTAAATGTTTTTCCTTAAATCGTTGAAATCATTTAATTATATTTAACCAATAAGTACTAAACAGTTGTCGACCCGTGTCGCAGATGTCTGCACGTCGCTCCGCACGTCTGGGCAACCGTCCGCCTCCACCCTAGCCCGAGCTTGGGCGTGGAAGATGCTATGGACGAAGGGGAGGTCGTGTTCCACCCATCGACCTCAACCAGGGTGGGAACGATCGTGAGCAGACCCCGCTAGTAGGAAGTGCCGCTGGAGGAGGTGATGCCCATGGCAATGGACCTCTGCCTCAGCCGAACCCTCCGCCGTAGCCGATTCTGCCACCGCCGCCACCACCGAACCTGGCGGAAGTGATGGCGCAACAGACACAGCTGCTTGCTGCTTTGGTCAATGGAGCCAATCACCGCTTTGGAGGAAATCCGAATGACTTCCAGAGGAAACTTGAGGGTTTTCTAAAGCTCAGGACACCCACTTTCGATGGCACCTACAAGGAACCGCTGGAAGCTGATGATTGGCTTCGCGAGATCGAGAAGAAGCTGGAGCTTACCACTTGTACCCCAGAGGAGTGAGTCGGGATCGCTGCTCACCACCTCAATGGAGCTGCGCGTTCCTGGTGGGACAGCTACCGCCAAGCTCATGAGGACCCTGATCACATCACCTGGGATGAGTTCGCAGATGAGTTCATCGAGTACCATGTTCCTGAGGGAGTCATGGAGTAGAAAGAGGAGGAATTCCGTAACCTCACCCAGAAGGGATGTGACATCTGCGAGTACACCAACACCTTCACCAGTTTGTTGTGCTATGCACCTCTGCATGTCACGACTTCTGAGAAGGAGAAGATCACGCAGTATAGAAAGGGTCTGAACCCCAAGATCAAGGTAGCCCTGGGAGGCACCAAGAGTCACACACTTCGTGACATGATCGATCGTTGCATCCAGATCGAGAAGGACCAGAAGGAGGCAGGAGAAATGTCCAGAAGGGAGAAGAAGAAGTCCGAGGGCTTCTACCGTGACCATGAGCGTAAGAGGTTCCGTCGGGACAAGACGTCTAGCCGTCCTCATTACGGCAAGGACTCTACCTATGGCTCGGGTAGGAGTGGTGGTACCTACTCGGCTGACCACTCACGCTTATCCTGTGACCATCGCTCCCGCGATCGTTACTCTCGTGACCACCGCTCTCGTGACTGTGCTGGGAAGGATCGCTACCCCCGTGAGCACTCATCGCAGCCACGTCACAGGACTGATCACTCTGCGCCTGTTCGTGCTACGCCAAACTCAGGCAGCTGGAAGGCCACTGCACCAACCCCCACAGGCAGTGTGCCGTTCACTTGCTTTGGTTGTGGCAAACCTGGCCACAAGGTGTTTGACTATCCTAAGAAGACACCCGCACCTGCTGCACCCAAGTCTCAGTACCATGGATCTGCAAGCCGTGGTCGTCTCACGCACATGAACGCAGAAGAAGCTCAAGCTGCCCCAGATGTTGTGTACGGTATGTTTCTTGTTAATGGCATTAAAGCATCCGTTCTGTTTGATTCTGGAGCTACATGTTCATACATCTCATCTAAGTTTGCATGAGGGAGTAAGATACCTATCACTCCATGTTTGGAGCCTATAGTCACCAGTTCTCCTCTTGGTGAGATGAGAAGCACCCATATCTGCAAGGGAGTGAAGCTTTCTATCGAGAGTCTAACCTTTTGAGCTAACCTTACCCTTCTACCATCAAATGGTTTGGATGTCATCCTAGGCATGGATTGGCTTACCGAGCACAAGGGTTTGATTTCTTGTTCACCCAGATATGTTCAGATAACTCATCCTTCTGGCCAAGCAGTCAGATGTGCACCTCAGAAGGATAAATCAGTATCTGTTCTATGTGCCCTGAATGCACTCAAGTCGCAAGAAGAATCTCAGAAAAGGGAGAAGACTCTCGCAGATGTCCCCATTGTCAGGGAATATGAGGATGTGTTTCCAGAAGAGTTGCCCGGCATGCCACCGGATCGTGACGTTGAGTTCATCATTGATCTTGTGCCCGGAACCGGTCCCATCTCTAAGCGACCGTACCGTATGTCAGTGGATGAGCTAGAAGAGCTCAAGAAGCAGTTGAAGGAACTTTTTGATAAGGGCTTTATTAGGCCTAGTGCTTCGCCCTGGGGATCACCTGTTCTGTTTGTGAAAAAGAAAGATGGTTCGATGAGGATGTGCGTTGATTACCACAACCTCAATGCCGTCACCATCAAGAACAAGTATCCTCTGCCAAGGATCGATGACTTGCTTGATCAGCTTCGTGGTGCTAAGTACTTCTCAAAGATTGATCTCAGATCTGGTTATGATCAAATGAAGATTCGGGAAGAAGACATTCCCAAGACAGCTCTTGTCACACGCTATGGGCAGTATGAATTCACCGTTGTATCCTTCGGTCTCACGAATGCCCCGGCCTATTTTATGAACATGATAAACAAGGTGTTTATGGATGATCTTGATCAGTTTGTTGTGGTTTTCATTGACGACATTCTGATCTATTCACCTTCTGCCGAAGAACATGAAGCACATTTGAGGACAGTGCTTGAGAAGTTGTCCCAACACCAGCTCTATGCTAAGTTTAGCAAATGTGAGTTCTGGCTTGAAGAAGTTGCTTTTCTTGGTCATGTACTCTCAGCAGATGGAGTTGCTGTAGACCCTGCAAAGATAGAGGCTGTAAAAGAATGGGAACAACCTCGCAATGTGTCCGAAATCAGGAGTTTCTTGGGATTGGCAGGTTACTATCGTCGATTCATTGAGAACTTCTCGAAGATAGCTCGTCCTATGACAAATCTCTTGAAGAAGATCAATGAGTTCGGATGGACACCGGAGTGTGAACATAGTTTCCAAACTCTAAAGGAGAAGCTAACCACCACACCTATCCTAGCCTTACCTGATATCACTAGCGACTTTGTCGTCTACTGCGACGCCTCTCGCCAAGGGCTAGGCTATGTGCTGATGCAGAATGGGAAGGTTATTGCTTATGCTTCCCGACAGCTAAAGGAGCGCGAGCAACGATACCCCACGCATGATCTTGAGCTAGCAGCTGTTGTGCATGCTCTGAAGTTCTGGAGACATTATCTTATTGGCAACAAGTGTGATATATACACCGATCACAAGAGCTTGAAGTATTTCTTCACTCAAGAAGATCTAAATATGAGACAGCGCAGATGGCTAGAGCTAATCAAGGACTATGACATGAAGATTCACTACCATCCCGGAAAAGCGAATGTAGTCGCTGATGTTCTTAGTCGTAAGACCTATTGTCATGCCCTGTTCTTATCGACCCTGCCACCTGAATTGAAGAAAGAGATTGAAGATCTTCATCTTGAGATAGTACTCCATGGGTTGTTGCACGAACTTCGTATCGAGTATGATCTCACCGAGCGAATTCGTGAAGCTCAAAAGAGTTGTGAAGAAATGGAGTACATTCGTGGGTCGATGAAGCTAGGCTACAGCCCCGAATTCAGAGAAGATGAGCATGGAACCATCTGGTTCAAGAACAGAATCTGTGTGCCCAGCAATCCTGCTTTGCGTAAGGAAATTCTGTTAGAGGCACATAACTCTAAGTATTGCATCCATCCCGGTGGGGCAAAGATGTATCAAGATGTGAAAAAGCAGTTCTGGTGGAAAGGCATGAAGTCAGACATTGCAAGACATGTGGCCGAATGTGACATCTGTAACAGAGTCAAGGCCGAACACAGAAGGCCCGCTGGATTACTCAAACCACTCGATGTTCCTGAATGGAAGTGGGAAAGCATATCCATGGACTTTGTCGTGGGATTACCTAGATCTCAACAAGGTCATGACTCTATATGGGTAATAGTCGATCGTCTGACGAAGGTAGCACATTTTATACTAGTCAGGACCTCGGTACGAGCTGAGCAGTTGGCAGATTTGTACATCAAGGAGATTTTGAGGCTTCATGGAGCTCCTAAGAGTATTGTGTCGGATCATGGACCCCAATTCATGTCCCGATTCTGGCAAGCTCTTCACGAGTCCATTGGGACTGACCTTGATTACAGCACTGCTTATCACCCGCAAACAGATGGTCAGACAGAAAGGTTGAATCAGATTCTAGAAGATATGCTTCGTGTCAGTGTTCTCAAATTTGGAACAGATTGGGAGAAGTGTCTGTCGTTTGCTGAGTTCTCTTACAACAACAGCTACCAGGCAAGTATCAAGATGTCACCCTTCCAGGCCCTTTATGGCAAACCATGTAGAACCCCGTTGATGTGGAACCACCCAGGCGAAAGAGCAGTCTTTGGCCCCGCCGAGATCAAGGAAGCCGAAGAAGGAGTAGCTCAAGTCAGAGAGAACCTGAGGATCGCCCAAAGCCGACAGAAGAGCTATGCCGACAAAAGGCGTCGAGACCTTGAGTTTGAAGTTGGGGATTTTATCTACCTCAAAGTGTCTCCACTTCGTGGTACCATCAGATTCCACGTAAAAGGGAAGTTGGCCCCAAGATATGTTGGACCGTATCGTATCTGTCAGAGAGTTGGGAAGCTTGCATACAAGCTTGAACTACCTCCCGAGTTAACAGGAGTACACCCTGTTTTTCATGTCTCACAGTTACGCAAGTGCTTAAGGGTACCAGAAGAGGAAGCAGTCACCACTGATGTGTTGGATATCCAGGATACTCTTGAGTATAAGGAGCACCCAATCAAGATCTTGGGTTATGACACCAAAGAGACCCGAAGCAAGTCTATCCCTATGTGCAAGGTTCAATGGAGCAATCACTCTGAACGTGAAGCAACGTGGGAAGATGAGAATCAACTTCTGCTACAGTATCCTTACCTCTTCGAAGGGTATGACACCTCTTAAATCTCGAGGACGAGATTCCAATGAGGGGGAAGGACTGTAACAACCCAAAAATTCAAACTACAAAATTTTTTCGACAAAACCCTGAGTGATGTGGTGCGACATGTCATCATCTACCCCTTACATATGCATCAACCCTAGCATGTCATGCATGGCATCCATATGTTGCAAATTAAATAACATCTCATAACAATGCTCTATGTTCACATGTTACATTTTAATGTTTCAATAGTTCAATCATCATGTTGCATTAAAAGAGTGGGTTGGAATCTTAATGGTTTATGTCTTGATTATTAAAAATAGCAACATAATATTTATTTTGACAAATAAATATTAAGGGAATAATACCCTAGCATTATTTGGGCCATGTATGCTCACTATTTTGTTGCACAAATTTAGCACACCACATATATATGTATATATATAAGTATATATAAAAAATGTATTTGAAAATGAAAAAGAAAAAGAAAAGGAAGAAGAAAAGAAGGAATCGGCCCGAGCAGCCCAGCCGGCCCGGCCTGCACGCGCTCGCCCGCGCTCGCCGCGCGACCGCGCGCTGCACAGCCAGCCCAGCAAGGCGGCCCGTCCGCGCACGCCCGCACGCTCGCCCACGCGACCGCGCGCTGCGCGGCCCGACCAGGCCGATGGCCCAGCAAGAGCCGCGCGCGTCCGCGCGCCGCACCGAGCCGCCGCAGCCGCTGACGATGGGGTCCCACTGCGGGACCCACATGTCATCGCGCCCGCTGAGGTCACCCGACCGGCCGCGTGCGCTCGCGTCAGCGCTGTTCCCTCGCGTCGCCTTGAAGCAACCTGCCTCGACCGCTCGATCCTGTGTCACCCCGCATCGACGCGCGCCCGCAAGCCACCTGGACCGACCAGCCCGCGCAAAATGCCCACGGCCACAGGCAAGATTCTCCGCGCGCGTGCACCTGCACTGTCGTCGCAGTGGAACGCTGCCGCCGTGAAGAGCTTTGACACCCAGCACTACCTAGCCCCCTCTCGCTGCTCTCTGGACCCAGATCGAGCCTCAGCTGCTGACATGGACATTCCTTGGCCGCTCGATCGAGCAGAAGCCGTGATCGGCCGTCTGTTGGCTACCGACCTCCGTGTCCGTCCTATAAAGCAAGCACCCCTGGCACCCTAGGGTTCCCAGGCCGCCGCCACCGCTCTGGTGGAGCTCAATTCCACCTTGCTAGCCTCGATTGGAGAAGAGCTGAAGGAAGGAGGAAGAAAGGAGTCGGGGAAGGAGAAGAAGCCGCCGTCAGAATTGGGGAGGAAGACCGTTGACTCGGAGCCGCCACTGCTGTGTCGGGAGCAGGAAGGAGGAGCAGTACCGCGAGCCGGAGCCTCTTGGACTTATACCGCACCTCCATCCTCTTCGACCCGTCGGTGAGCACCGCCATCGCCGCTCTCTCGAACCCTCCACCGTGCTGCTGGCCATGGCGCTCCGCCGTGAGCGCGTAGGCCCAGGTCGCTACCGACCTCACTGGACACACCGCACACACACACAAGACTAGCCGAGCCTCCTTGGACCACGGCATCGGGAGGATGCCGGAACGGAAGCCGCCCAGTTCATCGCCGCGCGCCAAGCGCCGCTGTGGCGAGATCACCCAACCTCCTTTCCGTTGAGCCTCGACCTCCATTGTTTCTGGATCCGTGCTCGCCTTGATGAGACGAACCCCGTGCGCACCCTAGCTCCGCGTTTTCCTCGCCAGAGCACCGACCCGAACCACCTTGTCATCGACGTGTCAGTGCGTTGCCGCTCCAGAACGCCGCCGTTCACCGTCATTTCCTGCCACCTTCGACCACCCCGAGGAGCAAGAAGAAGCCGAGAAGCTCCATCGTGATGAGCTGCATCGATTGGGCAAGGAGATGGAGACCGTGGACCCTCTCGGAGTGCCGTTGCCATGCACCGAGGACCTGTCGAAGCTCCACCGTGGGAGTTGCTACCCGCGCGGACTCTGCCGTGTGTTTTGGTCACCGCCGGCACCTCGAGCAGGTGCTGCGTGACTCCAATCGCCCATCTACGCCACCAATTGGAGCTGGAGTGACTCGGTGTGAAGTGTACATCGAGCCCCGTCGCCATCGAGCCGCCGTCCGCCGTAGAGCTCATCACCGGAAGTAAAGTTGCCGCCCTGAAGCCCATCAACGTGACCGTCGAGAAGTCCCAAAACCGATGGTCGGATTAATGGCACCAGAGATCCATTGTGGCACCAGGAATCGAGGGTTTCCCCACCGCCGATCACCGAGGAGGAACCCTGCGCTCGAGCTGAACTCGTCCGAGACGGATCACGCGCTCGAACCGACCCTCGAGTTTGACCCTTCGACAAACCGACCCTCGAGCACCGAGCACCACTGTTCCGCCGAAGAACCGCTGTGGAAGCAGAGCAGTTCTCGGACTTCGAGCCTACCCTTGAATGAATCTGCTCTATAATCTGTTTTCTGCCCTCGAGACCATACCCCTCGAGACCATACCCCTCGAGAGCATACCTCTCGAGACCGTAACCCCTCGAGACCATACCCCTCGAGACCGTATCCTCGCGACCATAGCCTCGCGACCGTAAGCCCTCGCGACCATAGCCTCGCGACCGTAACCCCTCGAGAGCATATCCCTCGAGACCATAACCCCTCGAGACCATACCCCTCGATACCGTACCTCGAGCCCTTTTTCTTTTTAGAAAATGGTTAAATCTTTGAAAATTCATAACTAATTCATACGAGCTCAGAAAATTATGATCCACATATCCAAATTTTCTATAAATTGAGCCCTATCTATCTAGGCTATGTTTGAGTGCATTTGGATCTTCTATTTTGCAATTGTTCTTTGTGCTAATCTATAGGGGTCGCTTTCGCGACCGTTAAATCTTGTTACAGGCTCGAGCGAGGACAAGTCTGACGATAGTGACTACCAGGAGAAGTCCGACAGCTACGTCAGTGAAGGTGCCACACACCATCCAACCTCGTAGATCCCATTATGCATGGCAATTATATTATGGCTAGTGCTTTAAATTCATGTTGCCATAATGCTACGCCTGTGCTAGGACTGCATGATAGAGTATTTATTTGATGAGCCCTACCTTGTTGTAAACTATCACCTGCTTACCCGCTGTTATGATAGCCACCTGCTTATCTGCTATACTTATATTTCTATACTTCACTCACTTACATTTTGATGTGACGTGATGAACTCAGGGAAGGCCTGGAGGGTGCCAGGCTGGATGTGTGAGTTGATGTTTCAGATGGGCATGTGAGCTGATGATGTTGTATCCGGGTTTGGGGTGGAGCGTACGGCAGGGAGTAGGGTGAGGGTTGAGTCGATCGAGCCGGGATCTACGACGAGCTTTTGGAGCAAGTCTTGCCAGGGAATGGTTCTGGACATTCCCATGAGAGGAGCCTGTGGCGGGCTAACTGAGATGTGATGGTGGTCCTTGGGTGTGATCCTCTCAGAGGTGGAGCCCGGGATGAAGGTGCCGTGGTAGCACGTTAAAGATAAACCCTGATGAAGATATCCCGGTTTGGTCAAATCTAGGAACTGTTGTGCTGGTATCCGGACCTAGGAATCTCTTGCTTTCCACTCGCTCTCCATGGGGGGGAGACGGCTGAACCGCTAGATAGGTCGATGCCACTACTGCTAGGCGAGAAGTGATAGGAAGGTATATGCATGGGATGGAGCTAACACCCTACCGAGACGATCATGGCACCCCTTCGGGAGTGGGTACATGGCATGGCATCCTCTACGGGAGCGGATACATGCTCTCTTCACAGTTCCAGTGATCCAGTGCTGGATGGTAGAGTGGCATCGCCTATGGCAGTAGGCGCCCGGAATCTGCCTAGGTGCGCGCGTGCATCGATGATGGTTATCTGCTGGATAAGTGAAACCTCTGCAAAGTGTATGGTTGATCGATCGATAAATATGCCGAATCTTCGGCTATGGACCTTTCCTATGTTTCGCATGCACCGGACTAGTGAGTGGAGTGTTCTACCTTCCTCTGAGTGTGATTTCCGGCCGTGAGCCAGTTTGAGGGCTGCGGACCGCTGAGGCAAGCCAAGAGGGAGTTGGCTTGTCGACCAGAGTCTGAGAGGGTGTTGGGGAAGATGAGATGATGTTACAGATATGGATGGAGATAGATGAAGGGAATGGGCTTGTGTTTAAAACTTGATTATTATACTATTGTTTTATATACTTGAACAATTCATAGGAAAACCCCAGCCTTATAGGTTCCTTTTGAGATATCCTTATTTTTGCATCCAATTCCACAAAGCAATGCATAGGATGGGAGTGTGGCCAGTACAAATCGTACTGAAAATTTGGTTTCAGGTTCAAGGAGTGAGTACTCATCTGGAGAGTACAGCGATTGAGGGTTTCATGTCTACGCTCAAGTTGGAGAGAAGAAGATAGCTTCCGCACCTCAAGCTTTTACTGTTATGCTGCATGAACTCTGATTCCGCCCTGTGGTGATGTAATAAGTTATTGTAACTCCCTCTATTTGCTCTCTTTTGTTTGATGTATGGATTATGGATTCAACTGTTATCGGGTAATGTGATTTAAATGGTCATATTACACTCCGACACTGTGGATTTCCCTTCGCGGAAATCAAGGTCGTTTCACCTAATGACCAATTAATTTATGTAGAAACCAATTAAAGTTTGAATTGGATTTGAATTTATTTAATAATTCAAAACCCCTTTTATTTCCCTCTTAAATAATTCAAAATATAAAAGAATTTGAATATGGTTACAAAAGAAACTTTGAGGATCCTATAAAGTTGATCAATTTTGGTTTTTGAAGTTTTCCAAGTTTCAATGTAAATTTTTAAGTAATTTCAACTTCATTCAAATTTAAATACAACTTTACTCCAAAATTTCAAAAAGGATGCTTAATTTGCAAATGGTTTCTAAATCGAAAAGTTAGATCTTGAAAAGTTGATAGAATTTTATTTTTGAAGATTTTCAAGTTTTATTGTAAATTTTAACGTAATTGAAAAAGGGGTAAATTAGGGTTTTAAAGATTTTTAATTTCAAACATGCATTTCAAAATCTAGGACGAATTTCAATATGACCCAAAAACAAAAGTTATAGATCTTTGAAAAGTATGAAACTTTTATTTTTGGATATCTTTAAGTTATTTAGCACATTGGATATCTTTTTCAAGCCCCTAGCACATTGACTCGTCCCGGTATTTGGCCGCACGCCGCTGTCTTCTTCACGGCCGACATCAGCGCCGTCGCGAGACCGCCACTGTGTCTAGCCTACCACAATGAGGCTCAGGCTGATTTTCTTTGCGTTTTGACATTGCCTTGTGACCTATTCCCTCATGTTTGTGTGATTTTCCATAGTGGTGTCTTGGACTGGCCAAAACGACGCCGTCGACGCCGACCTCTGCCACTGTCATCACCGCCACCGACTGCAGCTCAGCTCCACTCCTCTCTGCCTTAATTAGCTGAAGAATCGAAGTCGCCGTGAGCTCCTGAACCTATCCAAACCGTCAATTTTTGTTCTGTTAGTCTCCCGTCATCAGTGCGTCGCGTGCAGCGCCGCCGCGGCCACCATGGCCGACGGTGAGCTCGTCGTTAAGCAGCAGCCACCCCATAATCTATATCAAATGGTTATGCTTGTCGTCCTGATCACGTAGGTTCGGATCCCGTCGCTGGCAACCTCACCGACGGTGAGCTATTGCCGGTCAAAGGGCGGCGGCCATCGAGTCAGCGCCGGTGGTGCTGTGCTGGCCAACAGGACCGCCTGTCAGCAGCAGCCGCCGTGCCCGCGCTGCTGGGCCGGCCTGCCCTCGCGGTCGATAGCGACACTTCGCACTTATAAAATTTATGAGCTTGTAGACTCATAAATTTTATTTCTATCTTTATTCCTTTAGACTCATAAAAAGAATTATGATAGTACTTGTAGATGTTTTATTTGTAATTCACCAGATCATTTGAGTAAAGCTTGCCCTCATAAGATAAGAAGAGGTATTCTAATAAGCAAGAAGAACAAGAAAAGGTTCTAATAATAGATAGTGTAAATGAAAATATTTTAGTATGTGATGATGATATAATGGATGATGAATCAGTATATTCAATTATAGAAACAGATGAGATTGAATATGATGAAGAAAAAGAATCAAGTGATGAAGAATTAGATTTAATTGATGAGTTATCTGGATTAAAGATAGAAATGATGGACCAAATAATATGTAAGCATATAAAAGAAAAAGACAAAACTTTATCTGAATATGTTCATATTCATCTATTGTTACAGGAATGAATATATGGTGCGTGTTCTGCATATATTATCAAGATCTAGGAGAAAGAGCAACATGCAGTCTATGCCAAAGACAAGCATGTGTGTTATGTTTAAATCAAAAAGAAAAGAAAAATAAAATAATAGTTAATACCAAATATGAGAAAAGTAAGTTAGCAGAAGAAGTAAAGTCAGAAAAATTAAATTGCAAACATATAACAAATATTCCATAAGAGTTTTTAGGTCCCAGATTAAGTTTTAAAATTGATCATCTCTTGTCATACTTTTTACAAGAAATTATAGATTTAATATGGGAAAAATATGCTGAAAGGCACTACAAAACCTTTCAAGATATACAAAATTACTTCATGAGGATATATGAAGCGAAAGAAAGGCAGTCAGGAATAACGGTTAATGTAAATACTTTTCCTTTAATACATATCGATGAAATACTTATTGTCAAGCCTCATCAAAGATTTATAATATTTATGGCTGACATAGACCTAAAATATTTTAGAAATATATAAAGAAATGCTGAAGATGATATAATATTGCAAACCATTATTGATCATGGGCTAATCCATGATATATATGGTACGCTTGAAGAAATTCTTAAATCTGATCTTGGAAAGGCTATTAAAGAAGCATGCAAGAAGTTAGCCTGTATCCAAGGTAAATATAAGATTAAATTTTGTTCCAATCTACTAAGATTTACGCAACCAATAAGGCCAGCTAGTCATGATATATATATTATAAAAGGTCAATATAAACTCCCCAATGTACGGAGAGTTAAGGAGAAATATGAAGAGTTATTTGCCAAAAAGACAAACCATGATAATTGGAGAATATTCATTGAAGCAAAAGAATTAGAAGGAAATATTATGTTTGACTCAGAATATTATATGATATATCAAAATAGGATAATAAAAGTGTTCTTACGAGAATACTATACTAGATATAGCATAATACGACGAGGAGTTGGAAGACTGATCAAGCCTAATTATGGTGAAGAATGTGATCTAAGAAAAGAATACAGAGACTTATTGTCTTGCTATGAAATATCCTAGCCTCAGGATTCAGACATTGAAGAAGATATTGACTAAATAAGAAGAGTCAAGACAGCCTGAGATCAATATCAAGAAATATATTCCCTATGTTGATAAGGAGTTATCAATAATTTGGCCCGCGGAAGAATAATACACACACGTGCCAGAGTTTTTGATTAATGTTTGCAACATTAATCATTCGGGCGTGGAAGACCATACCATACCCCCTGAATTTCTCAAGTGAAAACAGCCAGCGCAACAGCCAGCGCAAGAAAAATATGCAGTGAATAGAATAAAATATTCAAGAAGCCGCTATCGAGCAACAGTATCATAAGATAATTGAAGACAGCAATGCCACTTCAGGTGATAAGCGTGAAGTGTCGCTATCCTTCAACAGTAGATGACATCGATAATTGAAGACATTGCCTCAGACAGATAATGGAAGACGTCGCTTTCTCCAGCAGATAAGAATGAAGGACGATGACTCACACACTCTAGAAGGCCAAAGACATCCATGGCGGACACTCGAGAAGGCTCCTTTCGTACTATAAAACGAGAAGCCGAGCGCCTGCATTGATCATCGACTCATCCGCTCCCACATCGACTCATCCACTCCCACACCCACTCAACCATCGATCATCCGCACATCACTCACTCCACGAAGACTCCACTCTCATACACCATGAAGCCCACTACCTTAGAACTCATCTGAGCTAGTCCACCATTAGCCATAATAGTAACCATCTACTACCACTGTATTACTCCACCAGTGTTGTAAATTAGAGAATAAGGAAGATCACCGACTTTTCGTGCTTATAAGGGAATTAAGGTTTGTACTAAGTGCTTGGGGTTTTCCGAAAGAGAAAGCCGTATGTAAGCTTGCCTTATAAAAATGGATTAAGCTTTTCTATTTTAATCCCAGTTGTCCTTTAAGCTTGTTCATATGGGGTGATGTCTCTATGCTAGGGACCCTAGAGGAGAAACCTCTGCATTGAGTTGTTCTAGTGTTAGCCCATGTAGCGGCGTTTTAGAGAACCCTGTGTCCGCAAAGAAGTGTTCCCTTCGGGTGGAACTGCCTGGGGAGACGATAGGGCCTAAGTCCAGTGTGTTCATGGCTGGGGATAGCGAGGGAGAAGAATAGGTTAGCCTGGTTCTGTAGCAAGCTAGGTGATGCATACGGTGAGTACCGAGCAGGACAGACACAAGCATAGTCACACGACCGGCTGAAAGTTTGGTCTCACCAGCCTTGCAAACATCCTGTGAATTATTTTCTGCATAGGCATATAATCTCGCGCACGTCGCTTTCATATCTCGCACGTGCACTCTGCATAGTTCACCAAAAAAGAATTGATGATGAATTATCATTCATTGTTCCATCTTACTCAGAGTTGTGCCTCATCCTTGCCTTTTGATCGAGCCCCCTAGCACCTTGACTCGCCCCAGTATTTGGCCGCACGCCGTTGTCTTCTCCACGACCGACATCAGTGCCGCCACGAGACCGCCACTGTGTCTAGCCTACCACGATGAGGCAAAGGCTGCTTTTCTTTGTGTTTTGACATCGCCTTGCAACCTGTTCCCTCATGTTCATGTGATTTTCTGTAGTGGTGTCTTGGACTGGCCGGAATGACGCCGTCGCCGCTGACCTCCGCCACTGTCATCACCGCCACCAACTGCAGCTCAGCTCCACTCCTCTCTGCCTTAATTAGCTGAAGAATCGAAGTTGCCGTGAGCTCCTGAACCTATCCAAACCCTCAATTTTTGTTCTGTTAGTCTCCCGTCATCAGTGCGTCGCGTGCAGCGCCGCCGCGGCCGCCATGGCCGACGGCGAGCTCGTCGTTAAGCAGCAGCCACACCATAATCTATATGAAATGGTTATGGTTGTCGTCCTGATCACGTAGATTCGGATCCCGTCGCTGGCAACCTCGCCGACGGTGAGCTATTGCCGGTCAAAGGGCGACTGCCGTCGGATCAGCTCTGGTGGTGCTGTGCTGACCAACAGGCCGGCCTGTCAGCTGCAGCCGCCGTGCCCGCGCTGCTGGGCCGGCTTGCCCGCGTGGTTGGGCCGCGCATCGCGTGCGCGTGCTGGGCCGAGCCAGGCCGCCTGGAATTTCTTTTTATTTCTTTAATCTTTTCCTTTTTCATAAATGCGAATAGCACTACAATTTGATTATTTTATGATAGAATAATTAGGGCTCCTAAAATCATGAAACTTTTTGTATAAGCTTCTCATGATGTATATTTTACATGAAAATTATGAAACATGGATTTTGAGTAATGTTTGCAGGAGATAAAATTAGTTTAGTTAATTAATAAATGCATCTTCCATGAATTTTAGTAATTAAAATAAATGCCCTAAAATCATAATTTTTTGCCACTGTTTCATGAGGTAATCAACTTTCACAAAAATTTTGGGCTAAATTTGAGAAAGTTAATTTTATTCCTATTTTATGTCCTAATAATAGATTAAGTAATTAATGTTATTTCATGTGCTTATTTGCGTTGGATTGCAACTTTATCATGAAAGAAAGTTGTACTCAAGTTAATTTAATTAGTTTCATCATCTTCCTACATTATCACATATCATTTAGCATTTTCATTTAATGCATGCATTAATATCTCGTATAGAACCCGAGTCGACCGAAGTAAAAGCCGAACCAGTCGCAGAAGAAGCCAATCCACCAGGCAAGGTCGGGTTTGATATCTGTGGATCGTCGGAAGAACCAGACTACACCACAACCCAAGGCAAGCCCCGAATGCATTCAAACCCTCCTTTGGATTTATAAAATTTATATCAGTTATGTTTATGATTTATTACATTAAATAATTAGGAGTTGGGTGATTACCTATTTGATGCATGATTTACCTTGATATTTCAATATCATCCTTGTTACCTGTTTTAATTACAAAGCCTAGTATGCTTAGCCCTGCTTAAGTAGTTAGGATTTGCAAAAGACATGTTCTAAAAGATGAATTTGGCTTTATCTAATGAATAATGAGGCCTGTTAATAAATTGAGACCGATCGGGTAACTTGCATTGGGAAAGGAGTCCCTCTATAGTGTTTCTGGCTTGTCGACCTAGGACCCGTCCGATGTTGAATTGCGCGAACCGAGACTTGAAACTGACCACATACTCTGGTAAGCTGTATCTCGGCTATTCTATAATGAGAACGGCTAACCTGGCACTAGGAGTGGAGAGATGATGGAAGTAGCATGTACCCACGTGGCCAAGGGCTGGATGGGTGGAGTACTATACTCTCGGGTGGCGATAGACCCGTTTTGGTCATAGAGGATCTATGGAGAAAGGTTGATATATGAGGGTTAGAGTCCCACATATGTCGTGTGGTTATGGGATCCCTAGCTGGGTATAATCGATTCGAATCATTGTTGCTCCTCGGTTAAGGAGACTCGATTCCCTGTTCCTCATCATAGTTTAATAAGTAAAAGTTGATGATATATTAGAAGTTTGGATAAAGAAGTGTTTGATATAGATTAGGATCATTTAGTTGCTTAAGATAATTTGAAAAGTAATTAAAACATGAAAATAGGGATCAATTAGAGCACTTTTACGCAAAGGAACTTTTGATTCTTGCTAAAGCCTCACCTTGAATCATCTAAGCCTGTATTCCTGAGTCTTCACCCCTTTTTACATCGGGTCATCCTTGTTGAGTACTTTTGTACTCAGGGTTTGTTAACCCTTCTTGCAGAGGAATCACATGGTCAGATGTGCTTTGGACCGTGCTGTATGAAGGTCTTTTAGATGGATGACGATTAGTAGGATGTGTGACCTTTGGGCAGGGTGCTCCAGTTTGCGTGTTTTATATGTGTAATAATGCTACACCATTACTTATGGTTTGTAATAACTTAAATTATGGTTTGCAAGTTTGGAACAAATGGTTTGTTAATTATGTTATGTAAATCTTCGCCTTTGTTACTCTGATGTAAGTTATTTATATAAACTGTTGTAATACTGCAATGTCTCTATAAATGTGATCCTGTTCAGAAAAGCAAGACTTCTTAAGTTATTAGGAACATGTGTATGGTTATCAAAGGTCTTTGAGATGATGATAAGTACATGTGGGCCCTATAATTTAGGAGGTTATGCTACAGTTGGTACGAGAGCTATCATTTACAAGAACTATTGTAGTATTATTTTATAAAATTTTAAAATGTTTTGGATCAAGTAATTTAATTGCTAATTTGGGTCCAAATTGCTTATAGCTTATTCTTGCTCTTGATAGTAATTTTTAGACATATTTAAAATCTTTGTGTTGGAGTAGCATGCTATGTATCCCTATGTTATAAAATCTTTATCGTATGTGCGGCATTAAATTCTTTATTACTTAGATCCTAAGCTCGATGCATGCATCATGCTTAATTAACTCATTAATTACCCTTCCTTTTAAAGCGGTTTGGGTTAAGTAATACCAAACCTATTCATGCTAACCTTCTTAGTTCTTCCCTGCTATCCTCTTGAATCTAATCTCTCCTTAATACATATGCCAGCTCATAATCAATCTCCTGATGCTGCGGGTACTTCCCGAAACGGGGGTGATGCTCCCAGTCCACCGCCTGTTCCACCCATGCTAGCAGAAGCCATAATAGCTTTGCTTACGGCCACTGCAAATAATGCCCGTATGATGCAAAGAATGGCCCAAAATGATGCATCACCGGGTAATCATGGTCGCAACCATAGAGATGAGGTCACATATGAGGACTTCTCTGATACTCGCCCTCCAATCTTTAGTAGGGTAGAGAAGCCATTGGAAGCTGATGACTGGCTTCGGGTTATAGAGCAGAAATTCAGACTTCTTACTTGCACAGAGATCCAAAAGCCGGCCTTTGTAGCTCAACAACTCTGGGGTCCTACGAGCGCCTGGTGGGCAAACTTCTTGGCTGCCCAACCAGCAGGTCATCAGGTGACCTGGGAGGAGTTTAAGGGAGCCTTCCATGCTTATTTTATACCAGAAGGAATAATGACCATGGAACCAGAAGAATTTCTGGCCCTAAAACAGGGAGACAAGACCATAATGCAGTATGTGGGGAAATTTAATCACTTGTCACAATATGCCCCGGAGCATGTGAATACTGATGCCAAGAAGAAAGCTTGTTTCATGAGGGGTCTAAATACCAAGACTCAAAGAATATTAACTGGCTGTTCTAATGCCACATATCATGAGACGGTCAATATTACCATATCCTATGAGGAGAAGAATCGCAAGCATAAGGAGGCAAAGAAAAAGAATAGTTTTTCATCTAGATCCTCTGGTAGCAATCAAAAGCGCCGTAAGATAGTTTACCATCCTGTCAATCATTATCGTCCTCCTTATCGTCCACCTTAGCAACAATACCAAATAAGGCCACACCCGTCTTTCCATCCTACTGCCCCTCCATCCTATCCACAATAGCCGAATGCCTCTAGCATTCGTCCTCAAACTCCACAAGCAACCACCTATCCCTGTTTTAACTGTGGCAAGTCAGGCCACTTCTCCAGAAATTGCCCCTATCCCTGATAGTATAATCCTAATTTCCAGAGACCTCCTGTGAATCCACAGGTACAACATTCAGTTCAGAACCCGGGTAATAGTCAGAGCAATCAGAGGGGAAAGGAGAACAAGAAAATTGGACGAGTTTTCTATACTCAAGCTACAGAAATATCGGACAGAGAGCCCATTATCATGGGTAGGTTTCCCGTTGCCAAACACCCTGCTATTATGCTTTTGTCATGAAGTATGAAATTCCAATTGAGGAAACAAAAAAGGATTTCTTTATACAGTCGCCTGGGGGACGTCTGTGTACTAAGGAAATGGTACATCAGGTACCTATAGAGTTGGGTGGGCATAACTTTCCCACATATTTCATAATTCTTAAGGATCAAGATATAGATGTAATCCTGGGAATGAATTGGCTTCGACAGCGTGGTGCTGTTATAAATGCTTTGAATAGAACAATAAAGTTGAATTTGCCAGATAATAAGTCTCAACTTCTTATCCAATTCCTAACACATAGAAGGGAAGTTGGCAAGGTCAATGCCACGTCTGTGAAGGAGATTAAAGATATTCCGGTAGTCTGTGAGTTTCTAGACGTATTTCCAGAAGATCTACCAGGTCTGCCACCAGACAGGGATGTTCAGTTCAGCATAGAGTTAAAACCTGAAGCAGCATGGGATGTCCTGCTCTATTTGTGAAAAAGAAGGATCAAACCTTAAGAATGTGTGTTGACTATCATCCCCTAAATGAGGTGACGATTAAGAATAAGTATCCCTTACATCGCATTGATTTGCTATTTGACCAACTCTCTGGGGCTAAAGTCTTCTCTAAGATTGACTTGAGGTCAGGGTATCATCAGATAAAGATTAAGCCTAAAGATGTTCCAAAGACAGCTTTCACTACTAGATAAGGCTTATATGAATATTTGGTTATGTCTTTTGGCTTAACCAATGCCCCAACATATTTCATGTATTTAATGAACTTGGTATTCATGATAGAGCTGGATAAGTTTGTAGTGGTTTTCATTGATGATATTTTGGTGTATTCTAAGAACAAGAAAGGGCATGCAGAGCACCTCAGAATTGTTTTACAATGGTTGAGAGATCATCAGTTATATGCTAAATTCAGCAAATGTGAGTTCTGGTTAGATAAAGTGCAAGTTTTGGGTCATGTATTGTCAGGAGATGGAGTCACTGTTGATCTTGGTAAAGTAAATGATATTCTGAATTGGGAACCACCATAGACAGTTCATCAAGTCTACAGTTTTCTGGGAATGGCTGGCTATTATCATAGATTTATTCCTGACTTCTCAAAGATAGCTAAGCCAATCACTGAGTTGTTAAAGAATCAAACTAAGTTTGTATGGTCATCTGAATGTGAAGCAGCCTTCTAGACTTTGAAGAAATTATTAACCACTGCACCGGTCTTAGCACAACCAGATCTTGAGAAACCGTTCAATGTCTATTGTGATGCTTCAGGAATTATTATTGGTTGTGTGTTAATGCAAGAGGGCCGAGTCATTGCCTATGCTTCTAGGCAGTTGAAATGTCATGAAGAACATTATCCAACTCATGATCTAGAACTAGCAGCTGTGGTTCATGCTTTAAAAATCTGGCATCACTATCTATTGGGTAACACTTGTCATATCTATACCGACCACAAGAGCTTGAAATATATATTCACTCAATCAGAATTGAATATGAGATAGAGAAGATGGTTGGAGTTGATCAAGGATTATGATCTTGAAGTGCATTATCATCCGGGCAAAGCAAATGTGGTTGCCAATGCCCTCAACCGCAAGACTCAGTGCAACTATTTGACAATAAAACCAATAGATCTTGCAATATGTTGTGAAATGGAAAGAATGAACTTAGAGATGGTTCAACAAGGCAGCTTAACCAATATCATAGTTGAATCAACTATTAGAGATCGGATTATTGCAGCTTAGAAGGAAAGTAAGGGTATTATGCATATTAAAGAAAAAGTCAAAATCGAGAAACCTACTTGTTTCAGAATTGATAATGCCGATGTGTTGTGGTTCAACGATAGGCTGGTGGTGCCAAAAGTTCTAGAGTTACATCAATTGATTCTTGATGAAGCACACTTGACAAGATTTTCTATCCATCCAGGAAGTAATAAGATGTATCATGACTTGAAACAGCGATTCTGGTGGACCAAGATGAAAATAGAAATTGCTCAGTATGTAGCCAAGTGTGATACCTGCCGAAAAGTGAAAGCAGTACATCTAAGGTCAGCTGGAGAATTACATCCTTTTCCTATTCCATCGGGGAAGTGGGATGACATTAGTATGGACTTTATTGTTGGCTTGCCCAGGACATCAAAAGGCTTTGATTCAATCTGGGTCATTGTTGATCGTCTCACTAAGATGGCTCATTTTCTACCGGTAAAGACAATTGATCCTATAATTGTCAGTGCTAATCTATACATTGCAAGAATTGTGAGTCTTCATGGTGTGCCCAAGACTATTATGTCTGATAGATGTTCGCAGTTTGTCTCTAAATTTTGGAAATGTTTACAAGAGTCCCTGGGTACTAAACTCCTTCATAGTACCGCTTATCATCATCAAACAAGTGGTCAGACTAAGAGAGTCAATCAAATCTTAGAAGATATGTTGAGAGCTTGTGTGCTCAATTACCCAGCCAAGTGGGATGAATGTTTGCCTTTGGCTGAGTTCTCTTATAATAACAGTTATCAAGAAAGCATCAAAATGGCACCATTTGAAGCAATGTATGGTCGCAGGTGCAGAACTCCTCTGAATTGGTCTAAACCCAGGGAAAGATGGTTCTATGGTGTTGATTTAGTAAAAGAAACAAAAGAGAAAGTCAAGCAAATACAGAACAATTTGAAAATAGCCCAGTCCCATCAAAAGAGTTATGCTGACAAGAGACATAGACCTCTATTCTTCAATATCGGAGATTATGTCTACCTGAAAGTATCACCAATGAAAGGGGAGAATCGTTTTAGAGTTAAGGGAAAATTAGCACCTCGCTACATTGGTCCCTTTCAAATTGTGGGATGATGTGGAAAGGTGGCATATTGTCTGAAGTTACCTGAACACTTATCAGCACTGCATAATGTATTCACTGCTAAAGAAATGTCTTCGAGTGCCAGATCAAGTTACAGATGTTGAAGGAGTTCAACTTGAGCCAGATCTGACATATTCTGAGTATCCTATCAGAGTACTAGATCAGAAAGATCGAGTTACCCAAAGAAGGACAATCAAATTCTACAAGATCCAATGAAATCAACACTCAGAAGAAGAAGCTACTTGGGAATGTGAAGATTTTCTATTGGAGCACTTTCCGGAGTTTCTTGCTTCCCTCTAAGTTATAATTTCTTTCTGAAAGTTGTAATTTTCTCTTTTAAAGCTTCGCAATGTAAAACCTCTTACCTGTTCTATGAACAAGTCTTGAATATATTTTCTTGACACATTTCCTTTTTCCATTACTTAACCTGGAGCTTTAAATCTCGGGACGAGATTTCTTTAAGGGGAAGGGCTGTAACACCTCTGGTGTTATATTAACTAAAACCTGTCATGTTATCATAATGCATTGCAAAGCACGCATGTTAGTCAATCTTTGATGTGCATCCACTAAAATAAATTTATATTCCATAGGTTGAATGTGCTCTTGAATTATGTGATTTGAATTTAAAGCGAAGCCCAATTAAAATATATATTTCAAAAGTCAACTTGGTCAACCAAAGGTGGTATTAGGTCTTTGATCTAATAATGGCTTTGGATGATGTTTTTGATCCCTAATGACCAATTAATTTATGTAGAAACTAATTAAAGCTTGAATTGGATTTGAATTTCTTTAATAATTCAAAACCCCTTTTCTTTCCCTTTTAAATAATTCAAAATCTAAAAAGATTTTGAGTATAGTTACAAAAGCAACTTTGAAGATCTGCTAAAGTTGATCAATTTTGGTCTTTAAAGTTTTCCAAGTTTCAATGTAAATTGTAAAGTAATTTCAACTTGATTCAAATTTAAATGCCACTTTATTTCAAAATTAAAAAAAGGAGGCATAATTTGCAAATGGTTTCTAAATCAAAAATTTAGATCTTGAAAAGTTGAGAGAACTTTATTTTTGAAGATTTTGAAGTTCTATTGTAAATTTTAAAGTAATTGAAAAAGGGGAAATTAGGGTTTTAAAGATTTTGAATTTCAAACTTGCATTTCAAAATTTATGCCAAATTTCAATATGACCCAAAAAGCAAAGTTGTAGATCTTTGAAAATTATGAAACTTTTGTTTTGGAGATTTTTAAGTTATTTAGCAAAATAAAAAATAATTTTGAATTTTCTAAAAAGGGGAACATGGCTACAGTACTGCTGACGTCACCCTCTTCCTTCACCCTCACTGTCGCCGGCGTCGCCGTGGCCTGGCCGCATGCCTTTTCGTGCCTGCACGTGAAGGACCACCTAGACACCTTCGTGAGCTTGCTGGTCGTCTCCTCACCCTCTCCTTGCCCTATAAATATCGAGCAACGGCCGCCGTGCCCTCTTTTTCTTCTTCATCTCGCCGCCGGCCGCCTCTGCTCGCTGTCGAAAATTCGCCTCCACCGCTTTATCATTCATCGTTCCATCTTGCTCAGAGTTGCGCCTTGTCCTTGTGTTTCTATTGAGCCCCCTAGCACCTTGCCTCGCCCAGTATTTGGCCGCACGCCGCTGTCTTCTCCGCGGTCGAAATCAGCGCCGCTGCGAGACCGCCACCGTGTCTAGCCTACCACGGTGAGGCTTAGGCTGCTTTTATTTGCATTTTGACATCGCCTTGCGACCTGTTCCCTCATGTTCGTGTGAGTTTCCATAGTGGTGTCTTGGACTGGCCGGAATGACATCGTCGCCGCCGACCTCCGCCACTGTCATCACCGCCACCGACTGCAGCTCGCTTCGCTCCTCTCTGCCTTAATTAGCTGAAGAATCGAAGTCGCCGTGAGCTCCTGAACCTATCCAAACCCTCAATTTTTGTTTTGTTAGTCTCCCGTCATCAGTGTGTCGCATGCAGCGGCGCCGCGGCCGCCATGGCCGATTGCGAGCTCGTCGTTAAGCAGCAGCCACCCCATAATCTATATCAAACGGTTATGCTTCTCGTCCTGATCACGTAGGTTCAAATCCTGTCACCGGCAACCAAGCCGAGCCAATCCACCTTATTCAGGATAGTTCGGTATGAATGGTATTCTTTTTAGTCTTAATCCCAATACTGCTATCATTGTATTAAATACCCTAGTACCGTTAGGAGTGGCGAGCTATTGTCGGTCAAAGGGCGGCGGCCGTCGGGTCAGCGCCCGTGGCGCTGTGCTGACCAACGGGCCCGCCTGTCAGCCACAGCCGCCGCGCCCGCGCAGCTGGGCCAGCCTTCCCGCGCGGTTGGGCCGCGCATCGCGCGCGCGTGCTAGGCCGGGCCAGGCCGCCTGGAATTTCTTTTTATTTATTTAGTCTTTTCCTTTTTCATAAATGTGAATAGAACTACAATTTGATTATTTTATGATAAAATAATTAGGTCTCCTAAAATCATCAAACTTTTTATATAAGCTTCTCATGATGTATATTTTACATGAAAAATATGAAACATGGATTTTGAGTAATGTTTGCAGGAGATAAAATTAGTTTAGTTAATTAATAAATGCATATTCCATGAATTTTAGTAATTAAAATAAATGCCCAAAAATCATACAGTTTGTTTTGCCACTGTTTCATGAGGTAATCAACTTGCATAAAAATTTTGGGCTTAATTTGAGAAAGTTAATTTTATTCCTATTTTATGTCCTAATAATAGATTAAGTAATTAACGTTATTTCATGTGCTTATTTGCGTTGGATTGCAACTTTATCATGAAGAAAAGTTGTACTCAAGTTAATTTAATCAGTTTCATCACCTTCCCACATTATCGCATGTCATTTAGCATTTCCATTTAATGCATGCATTAATATCTCGTATAGAACCCGAGTCGACCGAAGTAAAAGCTGAACCAGTCGCAGAAGAAGCCAATCCACCAGGCGAGGTCGGGTTTGATATCTGCGAATCATCGGAAGAACCAGACTACACCACAACCCAAGGCAAGCCCCGGATGCATTCAGACCCTCCTTTGGATTTATAAAATTTATATCACTTATGTTTATGATTTATTGCATTAAGTAATTAGGAGTTGGGTGATTACCTATTTGATGCATGATTTACCTTGATATTTCAATATCATCCTTGTTACCTATTTCATTTACAAAGCCTAGTATGCTTAGCCCTGCTTAAGTAGTAAGGATTTGAAAAAGAGATATTCTAAAAGATGAAGTTGGCTTTATCTCATGAATACTGAGGCATGTTAATAAATTGAGACCGGTCGGGTAACTTGCATTGGAAAATGAGTCCCTCTATAGTGTTTCCGGCTTGTCAACCTAGGACCTGTCCGATGTTGAATTGCGTGAACCGAGACTTGTAACTGACCACATACTCTGGTAAGCCCTATCTCGGCTATTCTATAACAAGAACGGCTAACCTCGCATTGGGAGTGGAGAGATGGTGGGAGTAGCGTGTACCCACGTAGCCAATGGTTGGATGGGTGGAGTACTGTCCTCTCGGGTGGCGATGGACCTGTTCTGGTCATAGAGGATCCATGGAGAAAGGTTGATATATGAGGTTAGAGTCCCGCATATGTCGTGTGGTTAAGGGATCCCCAGCTGGGTATAATCGATTCGAATCGTCGTTGCTCCTCGGTTAAGGAGACTTGATTCCCTGTTCCTCATCATAGTTTAATAAGTGAAAGTTGATGATATACCGGAAGTTTGGATAAAGAAGTGTTTGATATAGAGCAGGATCATTTAGTTGCTTAAGATAATTTGAAAAGTAATTAAAACATGAAAATAGGGATCAATTAGAGCACTTTTACGCAAAGGAACTTTTGATTCTTGCTAAAGCCTTACCTTGAATCCCCTAAGCCTGCATTCCTGAGTTTTCACCCCTTTTTACGCCGGGTCAGTCTTGTTGAGTACTTTTGTACTCAGAGTTTGTTAACCCTTGTTGCAGAGGAATCACATGGTCAGATGTGCTTTGGACCGTACTGTATGACGGTCTTTCAAATGGATGACGACGAGTAGGAGGTGTGACCTTTGGGCAGGGTGCTCTGGTTTGCGTGTTTTATATGTGCAATAATGCTACACCACTACTTATGGTTTGTAATAACTTAAATTATGGTTTGCAAATTTGGAACAAATGGTTTGTAAATTATGTTATGTAAATCTTCCGCTTTGTTACTCTGATGTAAATTATTTGTATAAACTGTTGTAATACTGCAATGTCTCTGTAAATGTGATCCTGTTCGAAAAAGCAAGACTTCTTAAGTTATTGGGAACATGTGTATGGTTATGAGAGGTCTTTGAGACGATGATAAGTACATGTGGGCCCTATAATTTGGGAGGTTATGCTACAGGAGGGCACCCGACAAACTCTTTGTCGAGTGCTCAAAATCCGGCACGCGGCAAAGAGCTCTTTGCCGATTACAGGTTTGTCATGATCTCTTTGCCGAGTGCAATTGTGGCTTTGCCGAGTGCCCAGTAGTGCCATGTCATCGTCACTAAAATATATTAAAAGGCCATTTTGATAAAGCTTTAACTCTAGTGAAAATAGATCCAGCTGCGACTTCTTCGATGAAATAACTTTTTTTAGCTGTATCATCACTATAGTTAGAAAAAATGTTTAGTAAAATCATTTCTCTTGGTTTTGTTAAAAAAGGTGAAAAGTGTATAGTGCCCTTCTTTTTTTCCATTCAGCATGTTGGGTTATACTTCTTATATTTTTTATTTTCTTAAAATTTATATGAGCTAGCAAGTTAACCATATTCTTGAGGATGTCCTGAGTTAGTCTTTTAAAGTAAGTACAAATATGTTAGGATATCGATGTGGCCCTAATATGATAAGAGTAGTTTATTTTTTAGCAATATATGTAAAATGAACCTTTTTACAATGCTTGGATAGGCGTTGGAAAGTATTTGAAAAAGATTTTAAGTGTCTATGATTAGTGGATCCAATGTGAGGGAAGGCGTCGAGAGGCGTCAATGCGGAGGCGTCAGGAGGCGTTGAGATGTGTCTAAGGCAGGCGGGCCATATGCGCCGTAACGCCTCCCAACGCCTCCAAATTTAACGGGAATTAGGAGTCCATATAAATAAGTGGTAATTGCTTTTTCATAGTTCTTTTTTTAACCAAGGATAAAATGGTACATTCATATTTATAACAATGATGTTTTGGCTAATATAATTGAAGTGTATAATTCAAGTAATATAGTTAGATGAAAATTTTTCTTTTTAATTAAAATGAAAAACTTGTTTTAGGGTTTCAACTGACGTCGCCCACCCGCCATCATCTCCACCGCCGCAATCGTGAATGTTAGCTTCATTTTGTTTTTCAAAAATCCTTACTGTGTAGTGTAGTTCTATACTACTCACATGGAAATAAAAAAATATTTCAAATTCTATTCTATTGTCATATGGGCATAATCTTTTATTAGTTTCAACTTCCAGTTTAAACCTAAGGCTACCAACCGACGGTCCTATAAATCAGGCGCAACAATACAATAAATATCGTTAAACTTCCACTCAAGCAAACAGTCGTATATAGTTCAGTGGTAAATATTTCAAGTATTGAGGCAATGGGCATGGTTTCGATCATCACTGGTGTACTGTTTTCTTTCTTTTTTTGGTTTTTTCTATGGGAGATGCACACCAGTTACCGGCCACCAGGAGATTCACGCCAGCAGCTATGCACCGGCGGCCAGCCATGAGCTGCCGGGGGTGGATCTTGTTATTATGTTAATTAATAGACAAGTGCTCAAGTACCTGGAAACAAAATATTCTTGGGGTTGTCAAACAACTAACTAGTCAAAGTTTTACTGTATTCTCTAACGGAAAAAAAAACTTCAGAATTCGTTATAGGCCATGTTTAGTTCCACATGAAAAGTTGAAATTTTTTTAAGATTCTCCGTCACATTAATTTTGCGCTACCAGTAACTATAGATAAAAAAATAACTAATTATATAGTTTAATTATAAATCACAAGACGAATCTTTTGAGCCTATTTAGTCTATGATTGAATAATAATTATCAAATACAAATAAAAGTGTTATAGTATCAAAGTTGAAAAAAATTTAACAACTAAACAAGGCCATAGTAACATGAATGAGATTCATTACCATGTCTGTAATACAAAGGAGACAAAAACATAAATGTGATTCAGTACCCTGTCTGTCATTGCAAAAGTGACTGAGCACTGTTTCCATCCCCAAACAGCATAAGAATATAAGAAACCACCCTCTGTCATTCGTGTAATACCCAGTTTTAAGAACAAAACCATATATACACCATATGTGAGTCTTGGAAGTCAATTTCCACATATAGCTACAAGCAAAGGGTAGTATCATCAGACAATGCTTAAAATATAACGTACTTCTTATCAAAGAAATATATCTTTAGGTAGCACTCAACGGGGAAACAGCTTCGATCTTCTGGTAAGGACTTCACTCCACAGGATCTAAACTGACTGGTTGATCACAAGCCTAAACTTCTTTAAAGGTGTGGGAGAAAAAGTAAGGGTAAGTCTATGTTGAACTCAACAAATATAGCATGGGTTCATGAGGCTCAAAAGGCTGACTGCATGTAGCTTTTAAGTGTATGTCAAGTTTAGCCATTATTAGCAACAAGGTAGAGCTATGCCCATAACCACATGATCAAAATAACATGAATAATAAGTAACACATGAACTTAACAAATAATCTTTTATCAAGTTTCATTAGTGATCAACTATTCCATAGATGTCTCCAAGGCCTTTCTTTCCGTGGGCACGGACGATATATCGGTTTAACTCTGCGCAGAGGTGTACACTTTCACTATGAGTTATGATTTCCAGACAAGTGGGTTAATTACTCCCAATCACCCAAAAACCATATAGAGCCACCCAAAGGTTCGCCTAACCAGTCAGTAACACAGGGTCATCAGATATATGAAATCCCCCTTCCCATGGCAATATTCACTGTACACATATAAAGAGGTCGTCCTATACCCAACTCGCAGTAGTCTAACCAACTAGAAAAGTTCCTTTGAATAACTAAGCCAGAGTCATGTAGCCCCCATAGTTTTGTACCTTAAGTCCCGGAGATTCACAAACAGAAAGGATCTTATAAAACAATAGAGTTTTCTTTTATTGTTCATTGCATAGTTATTAACCAAGTCTTCATAATCATGATTCAAATCAAGCACTAGCAGATATACTATCCAAATGCATAGCCCAGGGTGACAAGGTATTTAGTAATCAATTGCTAGGGAAATCCTACATAGGCAGCAAAAGAGACACATGCATATGAAATTTAATAATCATAGTGAATGAGTAACAAGAATGGTCCATACTATACTTGCCTCAAACTTGATCAGATCTTCTTATAGTCCAAAGCTTCAATGAACTGCTTCTGGATTCACCACGTATATCTCACCGACTGGACTTGATCATAGAATACCACACAAGCATCCAAACAGATATACATAACATACATAGCTATATTAGAACAATATACCAATCAGTGAAAAAGGTTTTGGAAATAAATCTAAGTATTGCTATGAACACACAAACGTGAAAAGCACGCTAATCAGAGCTACGGTTGAAAAGATACAACTACCGAAAGGTTTTGCTTTTAAAATGGAAAACCATAAGCTTCATTTATTTTAATTAAGAAAAAATCATTTGAATTAATTTAGATTAGTCAATTTATATCTCTTAAAAACAAGTTAAACTTAATCATATTTTATTTGCAAACATAATCATATTTTATTTGCAAACACGTCTCTAAATATTTGGTATTTAAACTTTACTTTGTAAGAAGGAACAAACATGTGGTATATATATTCAAATTTAATAAGCATCTTTAAACTAAGAAACTTATAATTTAAAAGCATATATATATGAGAGTCATGAGTCATCTGAAACGGGGTTACAAGAAAGAGACTACTAGCTTTTAAAAGTAGCTCAGATTTATTTGTAAAGAAAACTAAATTGCAGCTTAATTAGTTATATATATTTTAATATGGTACTATGAACACCCGACATGAGGTTTTATATCTACAAAATCGAATGTGGAATTACTACGCAAGGTTGACATCAGCAAAGTATTAGCCAATTAAATAATGTGGCATACCAATTCTCGTTGCAAGATGCAGCTGACTTGATCACGTGCTTTCTCGGTCCTGCACGGCTGGACGTGAAGAATCTCATGCACACGGTCGTGCCGCCACCAGTGGCTCCGCAGCAGTCGATGGCGCGGCTCCAGGCGACGGACATGGTGGCTTGCAGATGGCAGCGGACGAACATCGACAAGATGGGCAGCAACGACAGCTTGAGGAGATGCTGATTCCATGAACGCCGTTGGCCTGGGAAGATGAATATATACGTAGCGGCAACCGAGCATGGCGGAGCGAACAGAAAACAGCACAAAATGGCTAGCTTTGGGTCTTCCTAGATATGAAGAGCAGGAAAAGGTTCTCCACGGTGGCGAGGCAGCAAACGGCAACAACGGCGGCGGGCGTTTCTCGATCTCGGCGAAATCGGAAAGCAGATGGCAGAGCACGCTAGGGCTTAGGGCGGCGCTTAGATGCAAAACAGGGTGCTGCAGGGGCTCCGGGGATTTTATGGGATGGCTCGGCGATTTCCAACGGAAAAATAAAATTTGCTACCTTACAAATTTTCAGACTAGAAGCTCCACATACGGTAGTCTTGCTACTTTAGAAATTTCCAGACTAGAAGCTCCAGATACGGTAGTCTTGGTGGAATTTGCCCAGAGCTTGGTTAATATATAAGGTGAAAAATTTCTCATATCTACGTCAACTAGCAATATGATACTAATTGATGTTGTACCCTTCACATTTACTAATGGGTCTAAATAATCATTAAAGCACATTAGTAAATAAAGACACGTGGCTTTGATGACTGATTGAAAAATGAGATATATATTATTTATTTTCGAAATTAATTAATTTCATAGATAAAAGAATTATAGAAAAGTCTAGAATTAATTTTTAAGCTGCGAAAAATATTCCGAAGGCTTTAAAAATTTAAGAAAAAAATTCTCAGAGACACTTTAGAATATAATGGATCAAAAGGAAGAGTTTGTAACTTATGAAAAGATTATTAAGATGCTCAAGGAAAAAGTTTAAGCTCAAAGAATAGGGAATTTTAATTCTAGAAAAAGTTAGAAAAGTTCTGAGGAAGATTTTTGGAGATATTTTGATGGATGATAAAGATCATATGAGTGATTTGGAGAAGAATGTAGAAGATATAGAGAAGCTCCAATAAAATATTAGGCTAGGAAACAAGGAATTTGATTATAAGAAAAGGACAATGACAAGCCAGAGAAAGATAAACGACTTACTAAACGCGTTTTGAAAACTTTGCTCGCTTGTCACAAAGTCAAACAACAAGCATACATCACAATAAAACATATGCACCAGCATGTATGAACAACAATATTGCTAAGCCTATGATAAATTTTAATTCAGTGAGAAATTATTTTTTTTCTAGGTTTTCATGAGCACTAAACATATAAATAAATCATTTTCACTCTATTTTCAAAATTGCGAAATTTAGGATGTTACAATTTGAGAAATGACCTGTGTCCCCCAAACATCAAAAAAGGAATAAGCTAGAAATAGAACATACTATGATTAAGCACCAGGAATAGACACATGATTGTTAATCATTGCTAAAATAGACGGATCAGTAGATACTAATTACCTCTATACTCTGTTGCAAAACACAGTAGTTCCAATAACAGAAATAGAGCAATCTACGACCTATGATGGCCACCTGCACTAGAAAATAACTTGTGGCATGAAATAATCACCTACCATATGCATTGAATGGTCTTATCTCAAAAATTTCCATTTTGACAATACTATGTGGCTGCTACAAGTAAGGTAGACTACATCTTACCCTTGCAGCCTTGCAAGGTGCAAATGGCAGCAGCAAACATGGCGAGCAGCTATTGCTGTACAACCTTCACAATCATGACACTCAGATCTATAATAATTGGGGATAATGGGTTCAGAAAAAGAATGATAAGTACTGAAACAAAATACATTAGATGCATCATCCACTAATTTCTCTAAAGGTTAATCACTAAAGCTTCTAGTACCGAACCACAAAAATAAAATAGCAGTTCTCTGGGCTTTTAGATACACATAGCAATACACTCAAACTGCCCTACACGCAATAAGAGAAAAACGAGATTAATTCTAGTTGGTACCTTCCAGAGGGTTGTGTGGTGAGCTCGCTGTAGGAGAAGGGACAGAGGCAGAGGCCGGCTCTCAGTAGATGCCGGTTGAGGGAGACAGATCGGAGAAGTCGCTGTCATCGTCGTCGTCCTGGATCTCTAAGGGTAGGAACTCGTCATCTTCTTCGCTGCCGTCCTCGTTTCCGGCGAGTTTGATGGTGAAATCCTTCCAGGGGGCCAAGGGCAGGGCTGCGGCATGCGAAGAAGAGGGTGAGGGGACGGACGAGGGAAACGGCAGTGAGGTCACGGTGAACGGGTCAACCCTTGGCTGGCGAGACACTGTGCAAGGACCGTGGCCGCAGCGGCTAGAGCGAGGGAGAGTAGGGCGGCGGCGGCGGCGGCTAGAGCGAGGTGCGTGCGGTTGTGTGCAGAGGACTTCGGTGTGGCGGGACTCGGTGAGGCCGCGACGGGTGTAGGGAGTGAGGGGACGTGCGGAATGACCGTAATATCCTTTAACAAATAAAATCAATGAAAATAGCTATTTTAACGAGGTGTGAAGAGGCGTTAGGAAGCGTTAGAAAGTATTTCCAAGCTGGGTCATCAATCTGGTAATATCAATTCTAGGTTTGTCAATTTACATAATCATTTAGATTCTATTATTCAAATATAACTGTAGCTCGTGTCCTTTGTGTCGGTTGTTGCTGGGCTAAATGGATGTGACTTGTGATGAGTACTGTAGCCCACAAGAGTTGACTCATTGTCTTCCTGTTTTAAAAAAAGGGACCCGGTGGGCGTGAGCTTGGCATTATTGATTTTGTGTTGGATGTGTATACATACCTTGTTAATCTCTTCGGTTGGTTATGAGATTTTCTCTTTTTTTTCCCATTTCTTATTATACTTTTGCAGAGCACTGTAGGATTCTGTACTTTCTTGAGCTGAATGATGCCAGCAGAGGCTGACAAGAGTACGTACTCGTAGAGAGGACAGTGGAGTAAACAAACAGTAGGTACTAAGTACAAGCTAGTAGATGGGGGAGATGGGGGGCACGTGGTGGATGGATCATGAATGAATTGCTGGTTGCTCTCTTCAATATTATTCAGTGCCTTGATTATAATACTAATTTGTTGGACTGAACTTCAGCAGTCAGCTACCCCTACCAAACCCAGCAAGGCAGCAAGGTATACGACACACATAGTACGTACTCATGTGACCAGCAGATTTAAGCTAGGTTTGCAATGCATTGAATATAATAAAATAAATCGGTTGGACTGAACTTAAGCGGCAGAGAATTAGGTAGAAGCACATGGTTCAGTGTGACTGACATAGAAACAATGAGTTCACATTCAAATCCACATCCACAAGGGGGGTGCATTGCATTGGAACGAAGCAGGAGTGGACATGAAGGCAAAAGCTAGCTCGCATCCCCCACGCATGCAAAAGTACTAGTGATGGCGCGCGCCTCCGCGCGCCCTGTCAGGACAGTGACCAAGATACAAAGTATCAGAGGTGCACTTTTTGAAAGGGATCGAATCAAAATTGAGCAAAGGTGTTGTCAAAAAAATATTGAGCAAAGATTGCACAGTTAAATTCGAATTTTGTGCAACAACATGAGTTGCACTGGTTGGGCGCAGTTAAAAGGAGCATATTTGTTGCAATATCTGTTTCACTTGAAATCAACGATTAAGAGTATGTTTTGTACACAGTTTTTTTTTAGTGTGTTTGTGGCAGTAATACAAATCTCGTTGCTTTAAATATGTGCTTTAGTAGTGATGAAGTTTTCTACTTTTCTTATTTCCACTAAACATTAAGCACGGGCTACGCGGGGTTGGGAAAAAAAACAAAGGAAAAAGCTAAAAAAAAAGGGAACAATAACAGTATGTGAACATTTATCAACAATTAGTGAACAGAAACGGGCGTTCGGTAAAGGTAAAAAGCTAGCACTCGGCAAAGGTAACGGGCGTCGTCAACCTGACGGCACCCTTTGTCGAGTGTGCCACGCTAGCACTAGGCAAAGATATTTTTTTTGAAAAATTCTTTGCCAAGTGCCGGCTCTCGGCAAAGATTATTTTTGAAAAATTCTTTGCCGAGTGCCGGCTCTCGGCAAAGATTTTTTATTTTTTTAAAAAATACTTTGCTGAGTGCCGGCTCTCGGCAAAGATTTTCTTTTTTAAAAAAATCCTTTGCCGAGTGCCGGCTCTCGGCAAATATTTTTTTATTTTTTTTAAAAAAATCCTTTGCCGAGTGCCACGCCAGCACTCGGCAAAACTGGACTCTGCTGGGAAAAATGCCCAGCTTTGCCGAGAGCTGGCACACGGCAAAGCTGGAAATATTTTTTTGTTTTTTCTATTTTCTTCCATTCCAGACATGCAATTTCACATATATTCACGACAATAGACTAGAATATCACATTAAAATCACATTTCATCATCAAATGACGTCAGTTACATCCATACAAATTCATCATACACGAATTCATACATAAAGGTCTTCAAATTCATCAGTTACATCTATAAAAATTCACCACAAGTCCAAATGAGCGACAAGTTCATCTATACAAGTCCACAAGCGGGCAGTAGAGGTACCTAGCTCGACCCGGCGTCCCCAGGGGCCCTAGAGCCCCCACCTTGCTCCCACGGAGACCACCCTAACTGCGGCGCCGACTGGAACGTCCAGTAGGGCGGCAGAAGCAGAGGGCCGCTTGCAGGCCCGGAGTGCCCCTGCTGCGTCGGTGGAGGAGGAGCGGTACCTGGCCACGTGAACCCCTGAGTCGGGAAGGTTGGGCCCAGTGGAGGGCTGCATCTGCAGGAGTCGGGTTCGAACCCGTCGACTGTTCCTGCACAATAGACAAATGATCTCATTAGTACCTGCAGGATAGCCGCACAAACTAAAGCAACAGGCAATATACTCATCGGAGTCCCGATAGGAGTAGGCATAGGAATAGGTGGTGGAGCGAAGATCGAGGTAGGGAGCTCGGCCTACTGCACTCCCGGGATCTGAAGGCCCCAGAAGTAGGCGGCAAAGTCCTGCATCTAACGTTGGTAGTGCTGCGTGACAGCCACCAGCTGTGGCTGATGGGCCACCGCCATGTTCTCCTGGTTCGCCTGCAACTGTGCGATCTGGGCCTGCAATATTATACCCGCAAGGTTGATGGTATGTGAAGGCAAGGTACATGTGTGAAACGAGTGAACGACGAATAAAACTGCACTTACTTGAAATGCCAAGAACATCTGCGCGTTGCTCGGCTGTCGAGGCGCTATGGGGATGTCGGAGGAGCTCGTGGTCCCTTCTCGTCGAATCTGGCTCAGCGTGGGTACAGAGGATGACTCGATGGCGTTGTTGGCCATCCAGTACCGGCCGTGCTGCTTCCCTCCTCCCAACATCATCAAAAGGTCTGTGTCCAGGGGATCGGTGGCGGGGTCGAACGTCTCCCCATGGCGCTGGTGAGCCGCGGAGGTGTACTCGGTGAGCTTGGGGTAGACGCTCGCGTTAGTGTATGCGTCGGGCCCATCCGCCGGGTCATAGACGTTGTCCGTCGCCGTCGCTTTGCCCTTGTGAGCAAGGGCGTACCCCGTGAACTCATTGACGACCTGCCCACCATGCGCCTGGGTCTGCGAGGAAAACACAAATATGATTACAAGTAATGATAATTGAGCACTAGAATAAATAGATCAACAGAAGCGTACCCATCTTTCCATGAAAAATGGGAGGGACTAGTTCCCTTGGTGGTGTGGTGCCCCTTGCATCTGTAGACGATGCTCCTAATATTCTCTGCGCCTCTGGTATACCGCGTCCGTGGTCCACTCACGCACAATAGCCGCCCAGTAGTCTCGGTACTTGTCGCACCACTCTGGACACATCTGCATGACATCAAGTATTTGACATGCCAAAAGATGAATTGAATGTTTCACGGAAGAAGTCAGAATGAATGTTTCCTACTTAACTACCTGCATGTACTGCGCCTCGGTGAGGTCGGTCTCCCTCTGGAGTAGCATCTCCCTGACTTGTGGCTTCTTCACCATCTGGCCAAGCACGTCGGCATAGTAGCTGATAACGCACTGGAGATGCGCCTCGTGGTACAGGTCGTTGAGACGATCTTTGCAGACCGCCTCCTGCACTCACGTCGCATGTTGCTCTCTCCCCTCCTCGCACATGAAGAAGTCCTGCACACAAAACTCACACAGAACTCATCATTATTTCAAGAACGTCCAACGAATGCGTAGTATTGAGAAATGTGGTACGATGAAAAGACTCACCCAGAACTCCCTCTTGATCTTCACCGCCAAGGTTTTGTCGTTGGAGTCCGTGATGCTGGAGAAGTGCTCCCACCTCATGGGCGCCTGTACCTCACCCTTGTGGGTGACCAAGCCAGGGTAGTACTCCCTAATCAGCAGGCCCTGGATGCCATTGATATGGCATGAACCGCTCCCTCCGCTCATAAACGTCCAGCTACTACACGAGTCACTAACAACAATTGTTAGTCTGCAGTTCGATTTTCAACATTTCATATGAACAAGTAGTGAAATCAACAATGGATACTTACGTCTCACCCACTGGTCGAATCATCGGGCGGCGGGAACGGAGCGGCCGTGGGTCAGGGAGCGACAAGGGCCCGCACTGGTAGGGCCTGCTCGAACCTGAGGAAGCCGTCTCACCTGGTGTTGCTGTCTCGCCTGTTGTCGCTGTCTCGCCTGGTGTCGGCTCACCCCCATCGTCATCGTCACCGATCATCGTCGCCGCCGCCGCAACCGTCACCGGTCGTCGTCGTCGTCCCCCC
>CM041631.1:68170861-68182393 GCA_023333625.1 Bothriochloa decipiens
GCTTCCTTGCCATCAGGACTCATTGTAAACTGTGCTGGAGGTAAATAGAAGTTATCTTCTACACTAACAGGATGAAGATCACTTCTAATTCCAAGTTCCTGGATGTCAAAGCGAGCATTTAAGTTATCCTTGGATTTTCCATCAGTGTCCAAAAGTGTGTCAATAATATTCTGACACACATTCTTTTCTATGTGCATAACATCAAAATTATGTCGTAGCAGTAGGTCTTTCCAATATGGCAACTTAAACCAAATCGATTTTCTTTTCCAAATAGTTGGTGGCTCATCAACTTTCTTGCGTTTTCGCTTGGATGGCTCTTATGTACTTGGATTGCACTGACGCTTGGCTGGCTTCTTCGTTATTGGGTCCTTTCCAAAGTTTGGGCAGATATTTGCTGTCAGCTCCAATATTTCCTCTCCACTAAGAGGTCTAGGTGCTGGCCTAAGTTCTGTCCTACCATCAAATGAATCTGCATCAAACCGGAATTTGTGTTCGGCATCTAAGAATCTGCGATGGTCCATGTAGACACACTTGCCTCCCTTTTTCAATTGGAAAGAACATGTATCTAAGTGGCATTCAGGACAAGCAAGTTTGCCAGAAGTGACACATGCTAGCAAATAACCTAGACCTAGAAAATCTGATATGGTGCAAACTATGGCAGCACGTAGTTGGAAGGTTTCCAGCTTAGAAGCATCATATGTTCTTACACCATCAACAAACATGTCTACCATATCATCCACCAGCGGCTCAAGAAAGACGTCCATATCACCACAAGGTGCCCTAGGTCCAGGGATCAACAAGGATAAGATGAAATTTGATGGCTTCATACACTTCCAAGGTGGAAGGTTGTATGGGATCAGAATAACAGGCCAAATACTGTAGGTTGCTTTCATGGTCCTAAAAGGATTAAAGCCATCACTAGCTACAGCTAGTCTAAGATTTCGACTCTCCGAGGAAAATACTTCATGCTTAGAGTTAAAATCTTTCCAGAAAGGAGCATCAGCAGGATGCCTCAGCAAACCATCATTTGTGCGCCCTTCATCATGCCACCTTGTGTCACTTGCTGTTTTTGAGCACATAAATAACCACTGCAGCCTTTTCTTTATAGGAAAGTAACGTAGAACTTTCCTAGGAACCCTATGTCCACGTTTTCCACTAGGACTATTATTTTCTGATTTCCATCTTGAGGTTTTACATTTTGGACAAACATCTTTGGTTGCATGGTCTTTCCAAAACAGTATGCAGTCATTCTCACATGCATGAATTTTCTCGTACCCAAGTCCTACACCTTTTGCCATATTTTTAGCTGCATTAAAGTTTTTAGGAAGTGATGACTCCTCATAGGCATCTTTAAGTAACTCTAGTAGCATGTCGAAGCTTTTGTTACTCCATCGCCCAACGAACTTGATATGGAGTAACCTAACAATGAAACGTAGCTTCGAGTACTTGGAACCTGGATACAGTTCCTTGCCAGCATCTTCTACCATTTTGTAAAAATCCTCCATATCCTTATCGTGCTGCTTTGTGTTGTTTACTTCTAAGTCCCCCTCAACATCTAAACCCATTGCTACGTCTTCAAGTAAACCAAAAATATCATCCTCTTCATTTGGGTCCCCTACCTCTACCCTTTCATGTTGTCTGCTATTTGTGGAAAAACTGGAACTAGGTTCACCATGATTCACCCATGTTATATATCCTTCCGTAAATCCCTCACATATCAAGTGCTCATGTACAGTATTACGGACCCTCCAACAAGAGTTCTTGCATGCCTTGCAAGGACACAGAATCTGATTTCCTTTGCAGAATTACTAAAGGCAAACTCTAAAAACAGATCCACTCCTTCTCTATACACAAGGGTTTGCCTACACATGATTATCAAGATATCAGACCAAACACCCTATGCATGTGGATTCTAGTATATGGTCATAGGTTTATAATGTACCTAGGCTGATCCATCCATGTTTTATCCATGACGCACCTTTTACAAAATGGAAATGGAGTGCCAATTAGTGTAATATATACACATTTGTTCTCATTTCAGAATGGGTTGTTTAACAAGAAAAAAGGATTTTGCCAAACAATTGTTCAAATTAAGTCAATTTCAGCACACTTGATGCTAAAAAAAATCATCTCAACACACAATCAACAGGAACTATAGGGGAAATTTAATCCAGATCTAAGAAACCAAAATCATCACATCACGGAACATACAACCTGCTCTTGCACTTGCAGTAGATAATATTGCCAACTTGCATCACAGATTAAATTGCCAACTTGCATCATAAGAAACCAAAATCATCACATCACAAAACTCACATCATAAGACAGTAGAAGAGCATACCAATCAAGCAATGACAGTAGAAGAGCAGATGAAGAGATGAAGACTACAAGGCCAACTTGTTCTTGCACCGAAGAGTTGAATCCTTTAGTGCTTCCATAATGGATATTTTCCAACATGCACAAGACAGAAAGAAATAATCAGAACCAATCTATTTGGAACGAGAAGACATGTTTGCATTTCAATAGTTGCAGATCCAGCATAAGAGAACTTACATGCAAACTGAAGGATTCTCTTGTGGACAAGATCTTGAATCCTACTGGTTTCTCTGCAAAATCAACAAAGATAGTAAACATCACATCAAAATTGAGCTGAATATTTGGAAAAGATGGGAAGAGATGGGAGATCTGGACTGAATGGAATTTTTGGCAAGAGAAGTAACCCAAACCTTGAATCTTTCTAGCCTTTCTCACCTTTGTCTACTCCTTTCTGCAACCAAGAAAAAAATACAAGAAATTAATCTGTGCTGAAACCCTAGCATGGAAGGGAATGAGGATGCGGGGAAAGGGATGTGGAGATGGAAGCACCTGGATGCGGAGGGGAATGGGGATGAGGCGGTGGCGCTGCTCCTGCTGGCCGGCGGTGGGCTAGAGCGACGCCGGGCTTGGGCGGTGGGGGCCTGGGGCGTCGGCGCACGTGGGAAAGCGGCGCCGGTCAGGGCCGGAGGCCGCGGGGCTCTGGACAGCTTCGTCGGCAGCGGGCAGGGCGGGCGTCGGAGCGGCGGCCGTGCCGGGTGCGCCTGCGGCAGCGGCTCCCGGCGGCGGGGGCTGCTGGCGGCGCCCGGCGGCGGAGGCTCCTGGCGGCGTTCGGCGGCAGAGGCTGCTGGCGGTGCGCCCGTCGCCTGGAATCGGGGTTGGTTTTTTTTTCGAGTGCAATGGAATGGGGGAGGGGACTGAACTGATGGCGCAGGCAGCTAATTTTGGTGGACTCGGCCACATTTTAGTGTTTTAGCTCCCGCGAACGGTTCTGATTTGGCGCGTAGTCTCCCGCCCACTGAAAACCCTTATTTTCCTTCCGCGCGTACGTACCCCCCACGCCGACACATCAACAGTGGTTTAGTTAGGCTTCGCCGACACATTTTTGGTGTGGAATCTTTCGCCGACACTTTATGTGTGGGAAGGAGAAACGCCGACACTACACCCGTAGCCCTACATAACTATTGCCTACAGTTTTTGTGACACTAAAACGGTAAAGAATTGCCAACACAAAATGTGTTGACCAAAGCCATGATTTGCCAACAGATAAGTGTAGGGAAAAGTGGGTCATGGTGTAGTGTGTCATTGCCGCAGCAGTAATGATGGCGATCATAGACTGCAACGGCGACGACGACTTCATCGCGCTCCCATGGCTGCTGCCGGGCCACATGCTTACGTGCGTCTACATGGCGGCGGCGGTGCTCGCGAGGGGCCACCTGGTGCTCTTCCTGCCGCGGGCACCGGTCGTGGTCTGTGACGCTCTCCACTACTACGGCTTCGTGGCGATTCCGGTAGCCGTCGGCTTCTCCAACGTCGTCGCGGTTCTCCTCGTCCACTGGCTGCCGTGCCTGATGGTCGCCTGGTTTTGCACCGTCGCTGCCGTCGTTGCCTTCTGGCTTTGCCTCGTCCGGACCTACTCCTCGTGCGGTGACAGCAGCGACTGGTTGTTGGAGATGGCACAACGCAGTAGTGGGCCAATTGGTGATGGTTTAGCGTATCTCTATAGCCGACTGTTGTACGAGTGTGCTATTAGGTTGTAGTCCAGTCAAACTGATGAAGAAAGATGCGGCTTCATGGTATAGTAGATTAGTAGTACTACTCTAAGAATAATAATGTTGCCTCTCAAGGATCGGGGAGTCACTCAGAATATTGTTGTGTGTGATTGGTGTGCGTGTATAAATGATTAAATGGTTTAATCTGCGTTGTCAGATTTCTTTTCTACTCTCTGTTCCTTTTGTCTCTGCATCTGCATTATCCAAATTTATACTTAGATTATTACCTACTTTCCTAGTACTCTCCATTCTTTCGTCTCTGCATCTGCATTATCCAAATTTACTTAGGTTACTTTGGTTTTTGGAGTGGCACAAACAACGTTCCAGAACATGCATGTCATCGTTTGTTAATAGACGTGCTACTACTCTACTGGGATGCAAGACGGACACCTGCAAAATAAACCTGTAAATAGGCTAAATTTTTGTAGGTTATCTATGAAAAATGTTTAACCTATTTGTGGGTTCTTTGACAAACCCTTTTTGCACCCCTGACTCCACTAATCTGTGGTAGTAAAATACTTTGTTGGCTACAGTGCCCATCCCCGTAAACCAGATGGGAAAAAACCATGAGCCCATCGTCCAGCCCACCACAGAGCTTATCACTCCAACTGCTCCATACCCGCACCGGATCACCCTTGGAAACCGTTTCCACTCCATGGGCCTCTAGGGCTCTCTTTACTACTACCGCCCGCCACTTCTTCCAATGCTTGTGTGTTGATAGTCAAGTGTGAAAGAAATTAAGTTGTAGTGTAACAATACTAGAAGGTCAAGGGAGCTAAGAATTAATGTTGTATTCAAGAGAAGCTGGAGAGAAGAAGAGGTGTAGGAGGTAGTCACGTCGCTACCTCGTCACTAAGAGAGAGGCTTATGAAGCAAAGTGTGGAGAGGGTGGCCGAGAAGGAAGACTATGGTGCACATGGATGTGAAGGCCTTGCAAACGGATTGGGAGGGAGTTGCGTGGTATCGGAATGGAGAGGGCGTCTGCTACTCACAAGTTTGAGATAGCGGTAGCGACTACAGGTGAGATGGAAAATTGGGAGCAGGTGTGGTCGTTTATATATCGATAGGATTGAAAGGGATCAGACCATCATAGTGTCGACCCATGCCCGTGGCTACGCCGACACTATGAACCACCCAATAAGTTGGGTCCATTTGGCATCTACACCTTTTCTTTTCTTTTGGATGCAATAAATATATTGTTGTGAATGATAATCTTGTGGGTAGTTGTAGGAGGAGCTCTATGGCTCTAGTTGGATGAGGTGTTCCCGCACTTGAAATACTACAAGTAGGGCCTCTCCCTCAACGAGGGCAAGAACTGGTTCAAGAAATTCGAGGTCAACAAGCTAGAGAAGAAGCCTGATAAATAAGTATCTGAAATTCATAGGGTTCATGTGGAATAATCCACTTTTTTCTTGGGTCATGGTCCAGGATTTTTGGATGAGTGAAAAGTGAGGCATGGCCTGGTTGCCCTCCCATGTGATATTAAAAGTGAGGTACGAGCTTTTACGGGACACAATTTTTTTTTACTCTCAGGGGCATGTGCCCCCATCCCCAATACCACTGGATGTGTGCATCGGATGGATGCACTAACATCCAATGGTGCTTGGATGGGCGCACATGTCATCCTTGATAGCAAATTTAACTCTACCTTAGGCAATAATCATCTGTATCATCAAGAGGTATTAATGGATAATGGCCAAAACGGCAGAGTTGATGCCTCTTTTTCCATCTATATGTAGTCTCTTAATTCCAAATTATACGATGTTTTTTTGTTTTTCTAGATATATAGCTATTACTATATAAATATGCACACTTAAATATACAATATATCTAGATATATATCAAAAGATATACTTCTATACATATCTATAAAGAGGCAAAATTCTTGTCTGCCCTTTTTCTTCCGCCCATGCCTGTGACCGGCTTGGTGTGAGAAGGACAATGCAAAATTAGAGTAAGGAAGAAAATAAAAAGTAATACAGAGTTCCAAATGTAAAGATGCAACAGAGGAACAACGGGTGGAAGGGATTTAATAATTTTTGAAATAGAACGGGGTTCCCGATGCAAAATATTAGATATCTTGCAAAATTCACAAAAAATCATAAAGAAATCAGAAAAATATCAAACAAGTTTTGTTAGTTTCGTAAAAATATGATGTCCTCGTTATCAGTATCCCCCAAGCCTTCACTAGTTTTCTAATGTCCCGTTCTTGCCCAAGACAATCCTGGTGCATAAACCCTATTTTTCAACACATATTATGTTTATAACTGCAATAAGTTTTGAGAAGAAGGATTTACACCATCTATGTGTAGTTTCAACACTTATTACGTTTATTACAGCAATAAGTTTTTCGAAGACAGATTAACACCACCTGTGTAGTTCTGATAAAAGAATAGAACTTATTTTTAATCACTTGGACAACTAATTATTTTATGAACCGGGCGGTATGTGATTCCTGACAAGGGCTGCAAATGAAAAATAAAGAGCGATCTCCAGTCATAATCATCGCTGAACAGAACAATCCTAATGCATCGACAAAAAAAGTTATGGATGTTGATATGATGCGACAAAAAACCTATAAAGGGTGATATTAAGTCATAGAAACACATGAGGAGTATAAAAAAGCTGCAAAGCTATAATATATTTATATCTAAATAATTATGCGCTTTTCAATAAAAGAAAGGTATACCAAGGTGTATTTTACTTCGATATAGGTTTAGTAGGAAGTTATTATTTACCGTGAGCATTCACTTATATCATGGAGCGATGGTTATCATAAAATAAGTTATAAAAACATATAAAATATAAGTAGATATGGTTAGTTCACGCTATCATTTTGCATGAATTTTAGTAGTTTTTTTTTTCTTTCGATGCAACACACGGGCATATTTACGTCTTAAATAAAAAAAGGAATGGGCCTCCGCTGGGTATGTTTTGGACCACAGGACGGGCTGGGTACGTTTGTTTGATTTGGAAATCTATCTGTTTAATCTGGAAGAAAACCAAGCAAGAAAAGGAAATCGATGATACAGCAGTGACACCGACTCGATAGATCAAGATGATGGAAAGCGATGGATGGATTCGACTTGCCCGGTCTTGCTGGCCATTATATACAAGATGCATGGACGAAATAATGCATGCATCTATCCATGAATCAAAAGTCGATCGAGAACCTGAAATTAGATCGAGAAGTATAAGAGGAGGAGAATCGCTCTCGGTGGAACGAACTTGTGTGGATCGATCGGAGCCACCATGGCTGTTCCGGACAGGCCGAGCGACAACATGCCATCCTCCTGCAGGGACAACGACAGCTGTGAGGCTATTCGGTTGGTTCTGGCGCTGTCACGGTCGTCCTCGCCGCTAGCAACAGCACTGACAATCGAGAAGACAAACGTGTACCGTCCCGCGCAGTGGATCAGCGTCGTCTATGATCATCACCATCGCAGTAGGCACGGCGATCATCGACTGCGCCGACCACAGCGACGACTTCACGTTCCCGTGGCTGCTGCTGGGCAACACGCTCGTGCTGGCCTACATGGCGGCGGTGGGCGCCTTTCGTGGCCTGCGAAGCTCTCGACTACGCTGGGATAGATCGTGCAGATTGGGATCGCGCTCACCTTGTCCAATATCGCCGTGGCCGGCCTGTTTCACCAGCTACCGTGTGTCATGGTCGCCTGGCTTTGCTTTCTCGCTGCCTTCGTTCCGGCCGCCATTGCCTTCTGGATCTGCCTCGTCCGGACCTACGGCGGCGGCAGCAGCAATGCAAGTTTGGAGAAGACGACGACGATGGCACAGGGACGAGACAAGAGCTTGGCCAACACAGTTATCGAGGGTTTAGCGTGTCTCTATAGCAGACTATTGTGCCCCCAACGGCCAAGAAGATGATGCATGCAACTTTGTATGATACTGTGTGGGAGACATTGTTGATGGAAAATTAAGTTATACATAGCGAGGAACAGAGTAACAACAATTGGATCGGCATATAGCAATATACTAAATAAAGATCAACCGAGCAATCATTTGATGTTACCAGAGATGATGGAAGATAATAGAAAGCGCATATGTCGATAGACTGATGATAACTTGGAATTCACAGTCAATTTTGAATATGCACACTCCACACTAGAGAGTCACACGAGGTAGGGTAAAGCCAGAAAGAAGAAGGCCCATTTGTCTATGTATATCACTTAGACCTCATTTCGCTATTTAAGGTTGGCAAAAATAGACGGATAACCAACCCAACGAGCCCCCTAGACCTTGTTAAGGTTTGTTAATTTGATACGCTATTCGGCCTAAAGAATGTGTGAATACCCATTTGGATGACGATGGCCTTGATTTCATACTTTTTGCATATGGATTCAGTCTCTAGGACCTTTGGTAACCGCCATTGACTCGCTTGTGAGTGCAGACTGCATGATCGAGAAAAATAACATCTCAAAGGTGAGAAGTACTAAGATGTAGAAGAGAAGAATATAGCAGAGCATCAAAGGTGAGAAGTACTAAGATGTAGAAGAGAAGAATATAGCATAGCGGGGCAGATTCTAGTAAAAGAGAAGAGTAGAGCAGAGCAGGGAAGAGCAGAGTAGGGCATATGGGTAGGTGATGCCCATTGTGTGCACCTTGGTCATGAGCTAGGTGAGCTTCCTTTCCTTCACTGCTTTTCCAGTGCTATCGATGATTCTTATGTAAAGCACAATTCAAACTACTTTCCATACTGCGAGAGTACATAGTAAGCTTATATGATATACTAGTTGCAGGGGCGCGCCAACTGGGGACAGATTTTTAACTGATATAATTCTGTAGTCGCGAAACCAATAAAGCATAATATGGTACGTTTTTTTACAATCTGCATGACATTATGTTTAGGTTCTTGTTGCAGGAGTCCAGCAAAGCATGATCCGACATGTAATTTACAGAGTCCGTGGAATAAGTCCTATGACATAGTAAAAACTTTAGTCACGAGGGCCTTGCAAAATGGTGGGAAAGCAAAGGTCCAATAAAGCTCTTGCTATGGAGGCTGCCACTGCCAAGGAGTGTAGAGGTTTGCTGCTCTTCTTGATGATCTTCCTTCAGTCCAGATGGCAATAAGGGTAGGATTCGGTTCCTGAGTCGCTGTCGTCGGAGTTCCTTCGCGGTGTAGCTGTAGATGAGTTTGTAAAAGAAGAGTAGCAATCAGTTACACAGGCAACAGATATAAATCAAGGGCAGCCAAGAATATACTAACTGAGCAACTCTGTATATCCATGGCTAACCTTAAATATCAGCTCTACTAAGGATATAAAAGATCTTTGTTGAACAAATAAATGGCAAGAACAATTGCAAACTCCTTTTCTGACTTGTGGGATACCTAAACAACTACAAATTCTTAGCTGATTGTTTCTGCAGCCTACTGTTTATGGAGATTTCAGCTAAGGTCCATGCCATTGCCTACTGATGCTTGTGAATGGTAAAGTAAATGTTGAGGGTAGGCTGTCATGCCTAAACAGGTCATGGCCCTCAAAACTATTCTTGTATGCAAACCCAAAATATGCATCGAACATTCTATATGCTTGTGAGAAATATGAATTCAAACGGGAGTTGTAGCTGCACAGCCACAGAATTTTTGTTTTCAGGTGAGTTACGAATGTAAACATTAATGTGAAAGAAAAGTAAGCTTCAAAACCAAACCAGTGATAAAATCAAATCAGTGTCGAGTTTTTTGGAATGCTCTATTCTAAAGTTTTGTTTAGAAACCTTGAAGACTGGCATTGTGGGGGTAGTGCTGCTATGGCTCCTTTTCAACTTGATTTCAAATTCAATCTCTCTGTCATTAGAAATCTATATGTCCCTACAAAGAAATTATGTACACACATTGACTTTAGGCACAAGGGGAAAATGCAAGCAAGAAACATTTGCATATGTTCTCTCAATATTAGCTGCAAACTACACCATAGATTACGTAGCATAGATGTTTTTCTCATAGCAAGATGAGGATCGTGGTTGATATCTCTGTATATTAAAAAAGGAAGTCATCCTGGGCTTCATTGCTAGAGATGCAGTTTAGGAAGATTCTTTCAGGTCTAGGATTGGGAATGAATGCCAGTTCCCAGATCAGAGAAGAAGAAAATCCTCAGTGTCTCCGATTTTTATTAGGCCATTCAAACTGCTAAAACATGGTATTTTTCTATGCATTGAGTCACAGAAGCACAATAGCAAAGGGCCAAACGGTCGCACAAATTATAGTGAAAAATAAGGCTGAGAAGAAACATAGAGGCACCGAGCAGGTCTTATGTCCCATGGTGAGCACGCACCAGAACCTCAGCTGCAGATGTTAAAGACCAACAAAAAAGTGGCAAGAGGCAGTTAGGAATAAGCACAGCATTGGCGATGAGATGCGCAAAGAGGCACTGCAATATAGTTTCAAGTTTTGTTCCATTAAAATCTGAGAAGCTGTAAAACAATATTTGCCAAAAAGCACACGTAATGATAACTGCTAATTTTGTTAAATTTATGGTTCGAATAAGCTCCAAGCCTGTAAATATCCCCTACGAAGCAGAACAAAAACCTTGGATGTCTGAGGGTGCAAAGTATATAAGAGCAAAACATGGCAATTTTTAAACAACTAATTAGACACCGTGTGTATACAATTGGTAATAAGAATATTCACGCTGTGAACAGACAGTTTGAAACATATTATAATCCCAGTTCAGAAGACATTAATGCAAATAAAAGTTAAATATTGGAAATTGGCTGTTGAGGTCTGGCTAGCTTTAAGAAAAATTGTTCCAGCATAATATGACTTATACTGACATGCTAAGTGGTTTTATTTGAATGCACACCCAAGACGAAACAAGACTTGCAATGAACGAAACAAGACTGCCAACATCACAATCGAACGGAAGGAAGGCATACATAAAGTGTAAATTTAAAAGGGGCCAGCAAGCATACATAGTGTAAATTTAGAAGGGACTAAGAGAAGATCCTCACCCGAACAGCAGATGAACAGATCGATTACCAGCTACTGGTGGTGACTAAAAGACTATAAAATACCACCTCGACACTGCACAAGAATCAGGGAAAAATCAGTTTGTAGTAGATGAGCAGGTATAAAATAGTTTGTAGAAACAAGAGAAAGGAGACTAAGACCACATTAGTTCTTGCAATTTGGTAAGACCCAGTTGATAGTATAAATCTTCATCATCTTGTACGCTGCAGAAATTGATCCGTCAACATTAAGATATATTATGAAATGTGAAATATGCACACAGCAACATGTAGAATCCTATAAATTATCTTAAGGTGTGAATGTTATTAGACACACATACTAATGGGTACAGTTGTACTGGAACTCCATTCGAAAATAAGCTGCAACTAACTTCTTCAACAAAGGAGATGCAGCCCTAATTTTAAAGTGCCAAGTGAGGTTACTTCGCTTTCAGTAAATAACTTGACTGATAATCCACCATTG
>CM041631.1:68193762-68207174 GCA_023333625.1 Bothriochloa decipiens
GAGCGGATGACGGACGAGCTGGACGACCTGGAGCGCCGGGGCCTCTTCACGCGCGCCGAGCTCTCCGACGTCGTCCGCAAGCGCCGCGACTTCGAGTACCGCCTCCGCCGCCACTCCCCGCTCCGCCAGGACTTCCTCGACTACATCGCCTACGAGCTCCGACTCGACGCCCTCCGCAACCTCCGAAAGCGCGCCATCATACGCGCCGCCGCGTCCGACGAGGATGAGGAGGAGGAGGAGACCCGGGACGGCAGGAGGAAGAGGAAGAAGGGTGAGTCCAAGAAGAAGTGGAACAAGTCCGTCTCCGACGTCGCCGGCGTCCTCCGCGTCCTCGACATCTACCGGATGGCCACCGTCAGGTTCAAGGGCGACCTTGACCTCTGGTTCCGATACCTCGAATTCTGCCGCGACAAGCGACACGGCAGGATGAAGCAGGTATGCCGTCAGTATATGCCATCTAATTGATTCGTATCATTCCCCTGCGAATTGGATGCGTAATATCATTCTTTTGTTGGTTGTTCAGTTCAAAGTTCACCTCTGTAATATTCTGCTGCTCTGCTCGATTTCAACATTTTGTTCTCGTTTTGGGCTATACACTGACATTGTGGTCTGTTCACAAGAAATCGGGGAAAGTTGAAACCTATCTATATTGTACCCATAATGTGGGCTATTTCTGCTGCACATTTAGTATGACTTGGAGCCACGCACTGCAATCTTGAATATTTTAACCTTTGTATCCTATGCTACCCATTTAAGTTCACATTTCCAACTCTGTTACTTGCTGCTCCTCTGCTCGATTTCAATTTTGTTCCCCTTTATGTTGACATCAATGCTCACAAAATCTGGGGAATTTGCCATTCAGGCTTTCAGCTATACTTTTAGTACGACTTGGGGCCACACACTGTAATTTGGCCAAGGAGTTATCCAATTAAAAATTCCATTGCACATTCTTTCATGTATTTCTTATCAAGTAGGAAAGTTCAATTTTGATATTGGCATACACTGGCAAACTCTAATGTTGTCTGTCCTTGTGCTTGTCTTCTCACTTCAGGTTCTGGCACAAGCTATTCGTTTCCATCCCAAGGTTCCTGGGCTTTGGATCTATGCAGCAGCATGGGAATTCGATCAGAACCTGAATGTCGCCGCGGCACGTGCACTGATGCAGAGCGGTCTCAGGTCTTGTCCTCAGTCAGAGGATATGTGGATCGAGTATCTTCGCATGGAGCTTACCTACCTTAACAAGCTCAAGGCTCGGAAGGTTGCCCTTGGAGAGGATGTCAAGACTCTGCAAAAGAAAGATAACGATGCGGGCCAGTGGAAAGAGGAAAACAAGGAACTGTTCATGCCACTGAACGAACAGGGTGAAGATCCCAAGGAGCCGGGCTCGGCTGGAGATGCCCTGGAGGAGAAGGAAGACCTGTTTTGGCGTCAAGGATTGTTAATCATTCAGACCATATATCATGGTGCAGTGGAAGCTCTTCCGTCAAGCTTAAGCTTGCGGAAGAAGTTCTTGGAGATATTAAACAGTGTTGACTTGGCACACTCTGATGAGTTGAAACTGGAGGTCCTGGATGACCTTAAGAGAGATTTCTCTCATAGTGAGGACTACTGGGATTGGTTTGCTAGGCTTCAGCTTAGCAACTCGAACAATTCCAGTAATTCAAATAGAAAGGATGCATTGTCAAATAAGTTGAACAGATCAATTCAGGTAAAGGAATTATAGCACTGCTTCCATACAAATATAATCCTCCATCATGATTATTAATGGAATCTCAAACTTGCTTGCTGTTTAGCAACACAAAAGATAGAGAATGTAGTTGAATGCACTATTGCTGTCTTCAACTAATTTTTTTCTATGTCAATTCCATAGATGCAAGATTTTAATTGTGGTATTGTGTACTCACATGCTTAGTGCATGTTAGTTTGTGTATGCTGTGCACTAGATTGTTACCTAATTTGTTTATGAGGTAATTGTTATTGTATACTTGTTAGGGAAACTTTTAATGCCATTTGCAATTATAATATTGAAGCTTGACTAATATGTACACTTGTACCGCATATAGTATATCCTTTAAAGCTGTCCTTTTGTAATAGCCTTGTAGTATGTTGCAGTTTAGAGCACAATGGTATTTCCCCCTTTTTCTCAGCCAAGGATCTGCCAGCTACACTGCACACTAGGTCTGATACACCTTTCTGAACATTCTAAATTTATATTGTGGTGTGGATTGTAGGTATACGATGAAGCTGTAAGAAGGCTACCAAATTCCAAAATGTACTCGTTGTACGCAAAGTTTTGGATGGATGTTCTATATCCTGACAGAGAAGATTCCATCACATTATTCCAGGATTCTGAATTTGATGCTTCAGAGTTCACCTCATCCATACTGAAACTTTATGAAAATGCAGAATCATGTGGTTGTCTTACTGAGGATCTTGCTTGCCAATACATATCACTTTATCTGAAACTAGAAAGACTGGATGAAGCTAAGACTCTTGTAGAAAAGCTTTGCGATGGTCCTCTTTCAAATGTTGCAAAATTGTGGAGTCTGAGAGCTTCTATGGAGATAAATTCAATTGCAACTGCTCCTGGTAGTTCTCCCTTGAGCAAAGAGAACTTGAGCTCTCTTTTTGATCTATTTAGCACTGTACTTTCTAAGTTGTCTGTAGCTGAGGCTGAGGGATTGTGGCATATGGTAAGTTCCTTAGGTTAACATTAGCAAACTTTAGTTTTACCTTACTACTATGACTCTGATTGAAATAGTTTGTGATGCATTTCAGGCCATGAAATTGTTTTTCCATGATAAGGTCTTCTTCGAGAAGTTGGTGAAGATTGCAATGCTATCATTAACTTTGGCAGGTGGCAGTGATTCAGGAGCATCTGTTTCTTCTGCTATCGTTGGATGGTATTTGCAAAGAGATGGCATGAAGCATGCTAGGAAGATGTACAAGAGGTATGAAAACTAACTGTGTACTTGCCATGTTGCATACAAAGTATGTAACCGTGTGCTCTTGCATGATGATGTTCTTCAATTATTATTTCGAGCAGCCTATGTGCTCTCAAGTTATAGGTTGCTTTGGCTTTTCTAGATACACAACTTTCATTATGTATCAAGACATATCATATATCGCTATGCGCCTAGAAAAGCCAAAACGACCTATAATTTGTAACAGAGGGTAGTATGTAATATTGACAATGTGAACTACATTTTAGATTTCAGAGCAGATGCCATTCATCTGGCTTCTGTTGCTGTCTCATTGAAATAACAATTGTTTAGTGCATAGTTTCTTCTTTAAATATTTGTAGTATTGGTAGTCATGTTTATTCTCCCTTCTGTCTCTAGAATCCTTCCCATTGCTCGTGTTGAAGCTAATACAGAAAAATGTAACTGTAGTTGGTACTGCCTCTTGAGTGTTGTGAGTGTTGGGACCTGATACCTTGGCCTTTGCTTGTTGAATGCAACACAGATTGCTTGCTTTACCTCGGCCAAGCCTGAAGTTCATGCAGTACTGCATAGAGCTGGAGGCGAACCTTGCATCGCTCGGCGACCATGGCGCCCTCACAAATGCTCGACGGCTATATGATTCAGCACTTGACCTGTATCTACAAGAAAGAGAAGTGTGGAGGAACTACTACAACCTGGAGCTGAAGGTGAGATCTTACCTTATTACTGTATAATGTATTCTGTTTCATTTCATAAAAAGGCTAAAATGCTTGCCATCTTATCTCGACTCACTCACATGCCTCTCTTGATTACATTACCAACCAGATGGGAACATCAGAGTCTAGCAACGCCGTGTACTCGCGTGCTCGCAAGGTGCTCGGTGATTCCACTACCCTGACCGCCCCCCAGAGCTAGCTAGAAGCATGCAATGTATTTCAGCATGTAATGCCATTTCTGTTTGGATTCTTTTTTTTTTAAGTTCTCTCTGTGAGCATGTTTAGTTTGGGTCAGCAAGTATAATGACGCTGACGCATCAAAATTTTGGTCCTAAATCAGTGGGGGTGGTAATTTGTTGACTTGTTACAGTATGCTGAGGTGCTGCAGCTGCTCGTCCACCTCGTCGTTGTCTCTCTGTCACTGCTGAGCAGTTATTATAAGCTGGAGTGTTGGTGTTGGTGACGCTTTATTTCTTTCCGTAGTCGAGTTGGTATGGAGTGACGGTGTCAATTGCAACGTGAAGAAATTCGTTTGAGAGGTGCTATGCATTATTGCTCGTCTTACATGTTGGACCAGAGAAGCAGATAAACAGTGTCCATCAAGCTGTCAATTACTACAAGGAGACGAGGGAGCTCGCGGTGGTCGGCGGCACCTCTGGGTAGGACGGCCAAGGTGTGGTCCGAGGCGCTGCAGATCGACGTAGACGTGCACGATAATTTCACATCGTTTCTGCAGGTCGAGCCTAGCGGTAGCGGGTGCACATGATTTCTGCCACTGAAGCCTGGCTTTGGCTCGGTGTTGGCAGACAAGCATGTCCCCAGCCTGTGAACTAGGCTTGGATTCGTTTCAGCAAGCTCTACACATCCACGGTCAATTTTCTCTTCGCTTATTTTTGTGGCACATTTGCCTACAGCCATCACTCAATCTGCGAATATTTGAGCTTGTTTGCGCGCTCCACCTGAGCTTAAGCTATTGGCAAGCCCATCCACTGCCGGTTTATTTAATTTCTCTCACAAAACTCAAGGCCTGTAAAAAAAAAAATTATACAACAGCAATATATGAACTTGTTGTTCGGTCAAAAATATATGAACTTTATTGAAGCTCCTTTTATATATTTATTATTGTTCATCAAACTAGTAACAATGGGATCGGAGGACATTAAAAAAAACAATGGGATCGAACATCAGAGCTAGACAGAGATAGAGAACCATGTATGTCTTGGTTACTCGTTACTGATGCCAAGACCAAGAGCGTCGTCGTCGTCCTCCGGCAGTGGCACGGACGCGTGCACGTCGAGCCCCAGCACCATGTGCACCTCCGACCACACCTTGGCCGCACGTACCCGGACGACGACGACTATTAGTTTGACATTGTAATTATTATTGTTCTGAAATTTAGTTAAACTAATGACGCTCTTGGTCTTGGCGTTATGAAATGTAGTTTCATAATTTACCCTTTAATTCTGTAGATATTAATGTAACAACCCTAAAAATCCCAAACACCAAAAATCACAACCAATAAATTTTTTTTAAAGCATCCAATTGTTGGTGAGTGTCATGTAGGAAAACATCCAATAGTTACACAAGTAGCACCAATGTTAGTTAGAGCATTTGCATTTTAATCACAAGGGTTGATTTGCCTCTTATTAATTTTATGTATTGCTAATAAAATCAATAACTTTATCACATGTGTATATATATGTTAATAACCATGGACTTGGCTCCCAACACTCCCTTGAGACCCTAGGAGACAATCATGATATAGGTATCATAATCACTAACATTGTTAACTTGGGATCAAGGCTCGAGTAGTTAGTAGCAAGAGGAAGAAATAGAAAAGGGAATAGAAGAAAGGGAGAAAAAGAAAAGGGGAAAGCAGCCCAGCCAGCCACCGCGGCCTCTCGGCCTGCTGGCCTCGCCAGCGCCGCGGCCCAGCAGGGCACCCGCACGGCCTGCCTCCGCTCGGCCTTCCAAGCCAAGGCCACCAGCTGCCCGCTCACCCGCACGCTTGGCCAAACTGGCCACCGCGGCCCAGCAAGGCCGGCCTGCCTTGCCCTCGCGCCCGCACGGCCTGTGCTTCCCGCACCGACGGCCCAAGTGGCCGGGATGGCCCAACATGAGCCTGCCCGCGCCGCGCGTCGTCCCGCTGCCGCTGACGTCAGGGCCCCACCTATCATAGCCTTCATTTCCTTTTCTGTGCATCACCCCATCCCGTCCGTCGCTCCGTTTTTGTCCATGGCACGCTGATGCCGTCCGCCCGTGTACGGCCGCGCGCTGCCGTCCGTCCGCGTCGCGAGGCCCCCGAAACCCTAACCCTAGCTCGCGGCCACGCTGGATCGGCATAAGCCATCCCCACCGTCCGTCGCCGACCGCCATGGCTATATACGGGAGGAGCGTCCGACCTTTAGGGTTTCCGTGCTTACGCAGTCGCCTTGGCCGCACCCGCACCTGCCTACTTGAGAAGGGGAAGAGGAGAATAAGGAGAAGAGGAGGCGGGGAGGAGCACGAGCCAACGCCGAAGCCGGAGCCGAACGTCGCTAGCGCCCGCGCGTCGGAGGAGGACCCGGAGCCCCTGTACATCTACACTGTCGTCCGCCGCGCTTCTTCCTCTACCTTGAGCCGACGCAGCCGCAGCCTCGCCTCCAACCGCAGCCGCACAAGGTGAGCTCACCCCGCTCGCGTCCATGGCCGCTGTCAGCTCACCGCGTGCGTTCTCGCTCCCATCTCCCTCATTCTCTTCATTAGCTCGCCCAGCGTGTTCGCCTAGTCCTAGAACGCATCCTCGACAACTTCTTGGAACCTGGAATGGACCACAGTAGGGCCACACACCTTCGCAGCCCGGGTCGCCATGGTTTCCGGCCGTCGGAACGCCGTTGCGACCACGCCGTCGCGCGCGTCCCCGCGAGCCTCTGTTAGTTGTGCCTTAGAATCTTCGAGCTCTGAGCTGCTCGAGTCGGAAGGAGATGGAGGAGATGAAGCTCTACGCCGCGTCAATTTGAAGTTTCGTCGGCCGCCGTCGACCTTCACCGTTGCCGCCATCGTCGGTCACTCGAGGAGCCTCGGTTCGATTAGGCACCGTGTCGCGCTCGCCTCGACCTCGCGTATCCTTTGCGCTTGCTAACGACGCGTCTCGCATGCTGTAGTGCTGCCGCGGCCTCGCCGCCGGCTGCCACCGGAGTACGTGCGCCGACGAGCCAAGGGCCCGCGAACTGGCTTAAGCCCCACCAGCGCCTTTGCCATGCCACTGCACCGCCATAGCCGCTGCCTTTCCTAGCATAGGCCGACCAGCACCGCCACTCGCCGCACACCGTCGGCGGAAGCCGCCGCTCCCGTGCGTGCATAGGTCGGGGAGAAAGAAGGGGAATTTTTCCCCTGGTGCACCGCGTCCACCACATGGACCGGCCTAGGTTAGTCACTGACCGCCACGTCATCGCCCTGTCTTCGGTCCATCACGAGACGGGTCCATGAACCGGCCAACCATAGACCGAGCCCGTTAACGGCCTAGACCGCCACGTGGCCGCACCGAGCGCTCGACACGTGTCCGGCCGAGCTGGCCCAACCGGCCCAGATCCGGCCCTGCCCGAGCCCGCCGGGGCCCAGTCCAAGCCCGGTCCACGTTGACCGTTGACCGGTCAAAGTTGACCGTTGACTCCGGCCCCACCAGTCAGTGACTAGACCAGCCGGTCCATCCTGTAAGTGGCTGTTATGCCTCTGGCTAATAGAATGCTACCACGTGTCGGCCCTAGATTTAGCTGCTCTTTTTCTTTTTCTATATACAGTTTTAAACTTCAGAAAATCATAACTTCTTCATACGAACTCCAAAAATATGAACCAAGTGTCCAAATTTTTATAAAAATGAGCTCTACGTCATAGGCTTATGTATGATTGCATTTAGAGTTATTGAATTTTATTTGGTCCTTTGTGCTACTCTATAGGAGTCCCTAACGCGACTATTATGTTTTCATTTCAAAGGAGGAGCAGTTTGAGGAGGACGACTACGAGTACGAGGAGGAGCTCGGTGATGACTTCGCAGGTGCCACATCCCACCCAACCTCGTAGATCCTATTACGTATGGCATAATATCTAATTTGCTAGTACTTTATTTATGAATATCACTTGATGATAGGTTGCATGGTAGAATTACTTGATGAGCCTTTACCTTGTCGCAACCTTACTCCTGCACACCCTGTGATAGGCTAGACGCATGCTTATTTACTTATGATGCTTTACTTCTACTACGCTTATATCTGTGATATGATGCGTGATGGAGAGTACAGTTATATGGTTAAGGCACGTGGTGCCACTTTACTTGGGGAGAGTGCTGCGTGTGTCTTGGGTGTGTGGTAAGGGTTTGAGTCGATCGGACAGGATTCTATGATGAGCTTTTGGAGCGAGTCTTGCCGAGGGTGTGTTCTGGGCATCCCCATAAGAGGTGCCTATGGCGGGTACATTGTGAGGTATATGGAGATTCCGGGGCCGAGGGCCTTTGTGGAACGAAGCCCTGGGTAGGAGGTGCTGTTGTAGCACGGACTATTGTAGTCCCTATGAGAAGATAATCCTGTCTGATCCCCCCTAGGACCTGATATCTCTTGAGAACCGAAATCTTGGGACCTACGTGCTCACCACTCGCTCTTGAATGGGCGGGAGACGGATGTCTGACTAGCTAGGACGGTGCCACTACTACTAGATTGTTAGCAGAACGTGTCGGGAGGTACGGGCGTGGGGACCCACACCCTCCTTAAAGCCGCATAGTTACCTTAGTGGCCCGGGTACTACGCCTCACAGTTTTAGTGTGCCGGTGGTACCGATCCGGGATGTCCCAATACTGAGTGGTAGGGTGGCATCGCACCGGTTATAAAGCAGCCAGAATCAGCCTAGGTGGGGCACCGCCGATGATGGTGATCTTGTGGTTACGGAAGTATACGCTCTGCAGAGTTTTGAATCTATATATAGTCCGCGGCCTCGGTTTGGCCCTTGCCTCGACCTACGCTTCTTGGGAGTAGTGAGATGAGTCCTTCTCTTCTTCTCCCCTGGTGTTACCCTTTCCGGCTGTGAGCTGCTGAGACAGGCTCCGAGAGGGAGTTTGACCTGTCGACTGAGTGCGAGAGGGTTGGTGAGATGTGTGTGATGATGGAATGGAAAAGATATGTGGATGAGATGGGTTAAAACTTGATGAACTATATATATATATAATTTTGGTCACCACTTGCATAAGAAACTACAGCCATATATGTCTCTTTGATTATATCCTTTGCATCCACCAAAATACTATATAGCAAAAGCAAAGCATAGGGTGGGACGAGTGGCCAGTCAAACCATACTGAAAATTATTTGGTGGGTGAACCCGACTACGACTTCACCGATGAGGAGTAGATGTCTTGTTCCTATGCTCAGGCTTTTTTTGGAGATTTGTTGTTGCTTCCGCCTACTACAGCTGTTCTAGATGCTGTTACTCTGATGATTCCCACCAGTATGGCGGTGTATTATTTATGTAATTCCTTTTAATTGTACTCTTTTATTTGATGTATTGATTTCTGTATCAACTATTGTTGGATAATGTGATGGTTTGAGCTTCGAACTATTATATTATTCGCTATTCTGTATATTTTTCTTTCGTGGAAAATTAAGGATGTTTCGTTAATATCTTTCTTTATAAACTTAGACAAACTTATACCTTCGGACATACTTTGATCCGTTAAATTTGAATTCAGTACAGAGGAAGTACAACAGTTGGGGCCGATGAATGCACCAGAACCAGCTTTTCCACTTAGCAAGGATAATTTGTGAAGAGAAAGAAGAAATGCTCCATTCTGCTAAGATTATTTATGATCAATTAAAGGATGATATTGTTCTCCCTCCGTCTAGAAAGGAGGAACCCAAACCGGTGAGGAGGAGCACTGATCTGGCGGCGCACAGGGGCGGTGGCACAAGGCCCAGGCCTGGTTTCGACTGCAGTTGCCAGTTGGGATGCCCGCCTCGTTAAACTCTCTTTGACCTCCTCGTTTAAAGTTTATTATACCAGTGTTTTGTGGACGGAGAGAGTATTGGCACACCCCTAATTGTGGTTTGCTTCATGGAAATGTATGCTATTTGATCTTAAATAAGTATTGTTTGATTATGTTAGAGAGAGAAATGCTGATACTATTTTTTAGGAATTTTAGGCTTAAGAAATTTTGATCCAGTCCAAACATGGATTTTTCACATATAATAATATTATTTAAAGGTATAAATGTTGGTATATTTTTAAATAAATTTAGTAAGAAAATCTGTCTTAGTCCAAGACTTAAATAGCGAGTACATGCTGTAGCAGGTGAAAGACAGTGACAATGCAGCAACTTTCCACGTCAGCTAGTGGTAGAGCGCGAAAGACAGTGACAAAAAGCTCCAATACTGTATGTTTTCTTTAGCAGGCAAGGCATAATTGCAGATGCACATCACTCAGCCTCAGCTCTAGTCCATTAATTCCACACAAGGCTGAATAGCACACAGCCATGGCCATCAGCATCAGCTCGGTCGCCGCAAGCACCAAGCGCCTCCTGCTCGTCGTGGCCACCGTCGCTCTGGTCCTCTTGGCGTCGCCGTCGGCAGTGTCGGCCCGCCGCCACCCCGTGCGGCTGCGCCTGTACATGCACGACATCGTGGGCGGGCCGGGGCAGACGGCGGTGCGGCTGGTGAAGGGCCCGGGGCCGGAGAACCCGTCGATGCACCCGGGGAACTACTTCGGCGACACGGTGGCGGTGGACGACCTCCTCACGGAGGGCCTCGCCGTCGACTCCGCGCCCGTCGGCCGCGCGCAGGGGACCTACATGACGGGCTCCATGCGCCGCCCGGTGTTCGTGGTCGCCGTCACGCTGCTGCTCGAGGTGGGCCCGTACAACGGGAGCACGCTCGTGGTGGCCGGCCGCGACGACACCTCGCTGCCGGTGAGGGAGCTCGCCGTCGTCGGTGGGACGGGGGCGCTCCGCCGCGCAGCAGGGTACGTCCTGTGGAGCACGGCCAGGGTGGAGTCCGCGTTGCACGCCGTGCTGCTGCTGGATGTGCACGCGTCCGTGCCGGCGCCGAGCAAGGCTGCTGCTGCGGAGTTGCTCGTCAGTTCTGCCTGAAATTAACCAATTTTGTGATTCGGATCGAGGTCAACGGCGGGTGATCCAATCGAGACCGCCACTTTGTGATGAAAATTAACGAATTTTGTTCCACGAAACTGTGTGCTCAAGTGATTATATTGTTGGCTGTTCTTGTTCCAATGTACACGAAACAATTGACCGTTTGGAATGTCGTCGTAAATCGATGCGGTTTAAACTCAATTCGTTACAAATATACTGTTACTTTGGATTGGTGGTGTTGGGTATGGTTTCTAAATAAATGTACTATATGCTTCCAAAAATAATATTTTTTGACACGAACTTCTAAAAATAATATTATAAAAATTAAATTACTCTTGTATACTAGCCGTTTGGGAGATGCCGTTTGAGGGCAGAGCCGAGTACTTGGCCGACCTCGACCTCTGGCTGGGCTTCTCCTACGACGACCCGGCCAAGCCCTTCAGCTTCAGCACCTACGGCGAGCTATGCACGACGTCAGGGCTCTCCTCCCTATCGGGAATGGCCATGAACGAGCCACCGACGTTGCTGCACCGTCTTTGGCGGGATGACAACTGCAAGGCTAACCTGGTGGAGCTTATCAACCTGGGCTCAGGCAGGTTCGCCATTGCTAAGGCCTTCAACTGCAATGAGGGCTACACTTCTGACTATATAACCTACGACAGTATTGATTTGATTGATGAGGATGACCAGTTTCTTGTGGTCAATGGCGTGGAGATCCGTCCTCGCCAACCTGGCAATAGCTCTCATATACGGAGCTGCAGTGATGGCCTCGAGTTGATCCATCACAAATCCATTACTTACATGTGTGACACCCATAGGATACAGCAGGTGCTATAAACGTAATCCCTTCTAATAATAAGTGTGTGCTATGAACGTTTACAAGGTGTCCAGATGATTTGTTAGAAATTTGTTATTTTTATATCTCACGTATGAAGTTGAGTTTGGATAAGATATTTTACAAGATTGTGTAGCATCATATCATCTATATGTATGATTTTTTGGTGAATTTAGATGGCTTTTTTTCATGGTTTGCATGGGTTTTCATAAAGGTTATGGTTTCCATCAAATATGTCTCCTAAAGTTGTACTATGTAATTCTTAAAAAAATTGATCTATCAATTTACTTCCTTCGTTCCAAATTGTAGTTCACTTTAATTTTTTTTATGTATGTATTTTGCTATGTACTTAGATAAATAATATGTCTAGATATATAGTAACGTGTACGCATAAAAAAAAATCAAAGTAAACTACAGTTTAGAACGGAGGAAGTATTTACTTACAACGGTAACGACGAAGCCTAATTTGTTTTCTTATTTTTTTCACATCTCCTACACCACAGGTGCCTGAAATCTTGATTTCAGACACTACTCTTCTTACAGACGAGCATTTGGGTTTAGGTTAGTTGTGCTCTGTAGGCTAAGGGTTGTAGGAGTGAGATTGGCCACACGAAGGAGGTCGGACCAGGACAGAGTTAATTTCTTTACTTACAACTGTAACACTGGCTAATTTGTTTTCTTTCTTATTTTTCTTTCACATCTCCTACACTACAGGGTTACAGGTACCTCAAATTAAATCAATTTCAGGCGCTACTCTCCTTGTCGACAAGAGCATTCGTGTTCGAGATGGTTGTGCTTTAATTGAGAGCTTAGAAAGGGTCTTGTGGGAGAGAGACCACGCAAGCGAAGGAGATGGTAGTCGGGGCGGTGTCACGAGGTAGGAGGGCCGTCACCAGCCTCGGGCAGAGGAGGGTGGCGGTTGAGGTAGGCACGAGCGAGGGAGATAGAGGGACAACTCTAGAAATTCATGTTAGCTTGGCAAGAATCGACCACTTTGCGATGAAATTAACTAATTTTGTTCCACCAAACTGTCTGCTCAAGTGATTATATTGCTGGCTGTTCTTGTTCCAGTGTGCTCTTATTAGCTGTACAAGTGTGCTGCGGTCATGTAAGAATTAAGTGAACCCTTTGGATTGTCCTAAGCCAATGGTTCAAAGTTAATTTGTTGCAATGATATTATTGCTTTGGACGGTGTGATTTATAAATGTATTTTTAAATAAATAATTAAAATTAGATCACTCTTGTAACTGTTGAGATTAAGTAGGGTTAATTAATTATTAGTTATCAATTATTGTTAATTACATCATTAGCAACTGCTAATAACAGTTCCCTGTAGATAGACACCTCTTCACAGAGAGGCACCTTTTGGCCAATAGGCATATGTCCTTTGGCTTCTAATATATATCTGTACACTATTCATCAATTCCATCGACCATTTTCTTCTAACACGTTATCAAGCACTGCTCTGCGCTGACGCTCGTAGGCCTCGTTGGCGTCGTTACTGAACGTTCGCTAGAGACAAGATCACCGGCGTTGCTGCATGCTGCTTTTCCCTGAGAAGAAAGGCCGATGAGTAGTTCGCTGGAGAAGTTGCGGTTGCCGACCGCTGTGCCAGTCTTGAATCAGAACGCATCGCTTCATGCTCCCTCTCGAATTCATTTCTAACGAAGCAGGAGAACGGAGAATGAACCTGGACGGGCATCACATTGAATTTGTTCATCGTTTTTGCAAACCAGCGAAAATTGCATAGTAAGCCTTTCATTGGATTGTTCGTACCTTGCTTTGCAGATGAAGGATTTGTTTATCCTTCATCCCC
>CM041631.1:68222284-68234194 GCA_023333625.1 Bothriochloa decipiens
GTTCTTGCTTGTGTTCTTCGATTAGCAGGCAAAGGACTCAGCCTTCTTGGTGAGGTCAACTGTGCTTCGACGGTCGATAACCAGAGGAGACGTGGTGCTGCGATTGCGGGGTTCAGAACCGAGTTGTTCGGAAGCCGGATCGAATTGTGTCGCGATTCCACCAAATCGAGAGTTATCAGAACCTTTCAGAAGATCGGGAACCCTAGTTCACATATGTGTGGTTCATGGATTAAACTCCTCTTAGCAAATATTCCAAGGATTCAACGACAGAGCTAGAACTGGAGCAGCTGGAGCAGCACTAAAGAACCCTTAATGATCGTTGGGATCAAACTACAAAACCAACTGACTTGCCTCCCTAATTAACAGGGTTTTAATTATCTTAGTACCTGTGGACACCAAAGATGATTCCAAGGCAATTGGCCCTTTTGATCTGTTTTGTACCGTGGGTTAGCTACCATGATGAGCAATTAGACTGTCAATATAGAGATGACATAGTTTGTAAAACAGAAAAAATTGAGACAGCTTGTTGAGCAAAGCTGTTTGGTCAACACCAAAGATGATTCTGTGCCGACCTCATTCGCAGATGCTTTGCTGCATCGATGGTCTTTGTGCTTGGGCGGATGTTTTGCCGCCTGGAGTTTCTAGTGGATACTCTGCAGCTGTTATCATCTATGACTTCTCTTCATTGCTGGCTTCCAGTGTGTTGAGTTATTTTGTATTAGATTCAGTTTGCAGGGGTTGTCAGGTGGAGGGCTGTCACGCCCTGGTTTGGAAGGATTTGAACCAAGGCCAAAATTCATGTGCGCCCAAATCAAATTACACACATGAATAACAAATTACAATGGTTCAGCAATGCACCGTGTTCGCATAAAACAATAGCATAGCGTTTACATAGTACCATTATTACAACCAAAAATCAGAGTATAGCGGAAACTTAAATAATATCGTTCGACAATTTATTATAACTAAACGATGTCCACGTAGTGACCCTATCTCGCCACAGGAAGGTCGACGGCAACATCACAAGCCTAATAACCATGGAGATTCTCCGGAAAATCACCATCCGAATCCTCATCACCCGAGCAGCCTTTAGTAGTGAATTAGCAAGGGTGAGTCCATGTCGAACTCAACAAGTACAGGCGGAAAAGTAATGACATGCACGGCTTAAACAAGGTAAAGCTAAATGGTAAAGACTGCAGTAGCATTGTAATATATACAAGGTGAATTTTAATTAACAGCCTATTACTATCATCTTGGTAGAAGAACCCAACCCTTATTACAGGTTCAAGTAGTAATTAAGAGTCCATTTATCAACATTGATATATAGACCCTCAATAAAACCCAAAATCGCCATCTCAGTAGACACAAGATAGCCATCCTGATATAAATAGAAGTAGACTCCGAGATCGCCATCTCGGAGTACACATGATAGCAATCCTGTTATAACAGAGGTAGCAACCTCACAACAGACACCACCACGATTTATTAAGTTGTCTGTTTGGCTGATCATGCGAGGATCTGGGCCACTCGTGACCATGAGCACGGACGATATATCGATTGATCAAACTCTGCGCAGAGGTGTACACTTTCACCCACAGATTGTGATTACTCCTTTTGCCCGAGGTGGCCAACCTCTTAGCCCGTTACCGAGATAGGCTGGCAGAGGTCACAACGAGGTGTTTCACAGGGTCAAGGGCAGTGGCAACCTGCTAGGTATGATGCAAGCGCATGGAAGTCATCCTTGTAACCATAGTCATGGTCTACGGATCAACCGCCCCTCTCATACTAAATACTTGTAACACCCTAGTCACCATAGCCATGGTACCCATCGGTAAGCTGCCTAACCTGCCTATGATGGTCCTGCTAATTGACCAAGCCAGTGCCCATTATCTGGAGATATACGGAAGTCCCAGGTGGCCGCTCCATGTAAAGGTCCTTAAAAAGGGCAGACACGGGCACCCCCATCGCTACAGGCACCCTCTAGCACCCGCGTCCCCCTTGCTCCAACATAAACGATGCTTAGCACACCGTTGCCAACTTCTCGATGACCGTAGTCATAACATCTTTAGCATCATGTTATTAGAGAAGCAAGTTTTAAATAAATCATTTACATGTAAGGCAAGGTGAGCAGAGCACTAGATGACCTACAACCTATCTACAAAACCCCCCATAGGTGATATTTGGATAGTAGTGTCTAGTCATGACCTATGGTCTCAATAATTTAGGACACATGCAATATAGTAAATGATTATTAACATTCCATAGGAGCAATATGATCAAATGGTGCCTGCACTTGCCTTGATGGTTCACAAACTGCTCGTAGTCTTCCGAGTCCTCTTGCTCTTCCTTCTCCCAAGACTCATTTCCTATACGCAACAATCATCGCACACACGAGCAAGTTGTGGCCTATTAAAGATTAAGGCATTTATACTAATAAAATAAATCGTTTTCATAGTTAAAAAGTTGATTAAAACTGAATTTAAAAGCCTTTTGGACTAACTTTACAAATACCAATGGAAACAGGGTCTAAACTGCTAAAAATAGGACATATTTCTAATTATTTTAGAACTGCATAAAAGAGATACACAATTTCTAAAAAACTCAGGGGCTCTTCTACAAAACAGGCTAGGGCGGCCGGCTGTGCTGACGGCAGCGTGACGCTAGGCTGACGTCATTGCTGACGCGGGCGGCTGTTGGGCCGGTGGAACGGCCGTGGACCGGTCCCGTGGACCAAGTCCACCGGTCCACGGTGGACCGAGGCGGCGGCGGATCAAGGCACGACGGCGGCACCATGGCCGACGACGGCGGCCTTGCGGTGGCTGCGGTTCGGGGCGCCCAGGGCTGCATCGAGGGCATGGGCGTGACGCGCGTGCACTTGCACACACGTTGGGCGCACCCGTGGCGGCCGAAAACAGCCGGAGCGGTGGGGCCACGTGGCGGCGGCTAGCCGCGGCGGCGCGATGGCGGCTGCGCGAAGCGGCACATCAGTGAGGCTAGAGCGGCCGTGGAGGACACCATCGTGACCCTTGCGGTGTGGCGGAGCTCGAGCGTGGGCTCACCTCAACGGCGGATGGCGGCAACGATGAGCTCGTCGTCTGGGAAGGCGGCGGCAACCCTAGGGCTAAGGTTTCTGAGATGGCGACAGGAGCAGGGGCGGGCTACGGTTTGGAGAGAGGCACGAGGGGGCGGCGGCATGGCTTTATAGGCACACGGCCATCCTCGAGGTGTGGAAATCTCGGCGCCGTGCAGTGATTGCGACGACCGCTGGTCAGTGGCTGCAGCGAAAGACAGGTGGCAGGGCGAGCTGGGCCAGCTGGCAGCCCATGCGGGCGTGCACGCGCGCACTGGTGCGGCTGGGCCGGCCTGCAGCCAAGGCCCAGGCGAGCGGGGGCAGGGGGTGGCAGGCAGGCCGGGCCGGCCTGGCTGGCTGGGTGGCTTTTCTTTTTTCTTCTTTTCTTTTTCTTTTCTTTAATCTATACAAGTTATTTTTGAGCAAAAAAACCTCAAGCAACAATTTCATACATAGAAAAATAATGCAGCAGCATGTATGCAACATTACATGGTTTTATGTGTTGAGTTTATTTTAGAATTTTCATAAAACATTATTTTTAAATAAGGATTTAAACAAAAATTCAAATTCAAACTAAATTCAATTGATTTTTAAAATTCAAAAATCTAGGGTGTTATAAACATACCCCCTTAAAAGAATCTTGCCCTCGAGATTGGTAGACTCAGGAAACAACTCAGGATAATTTTCCTTCAAGTCTTCTTCCCTTTCCCAAGTTGACTCCTCTTCAGAATGGTGCTTCCATTGCACTTTACGCATCCTGATAACCTTACTCCGGGTAATTCTTTCCGCTGTCTCCAAGATCTTAGCTGGTCTCTCATCATAGGTCAGATCCTTTTGCAAATCCACTTCTTCTACTGACAACTGTTCTTCTAGAACCCTCAAACATTTCTTGAATTGGGAGACATGAAACACATCATGCACTGTGGACAAGTTAACTAGTAACTCAAGCCGATAAGCCACTTCTCCTCTCCTTTTCAATATCTTGAAAGGGCCAATGTATTGTGGGGCTAACTTCCCTTTAATGTTGAACCTCTTGAGATTCCTCATTGGTGACACTTTGAGGTACACATAATCACCAACCTCAAATTCCAGCTCTCTACGACGAACATCTGCATAACTCTTTTGTCTTGACTGAGCTGCCTTCAAGTTCTATCTAATAATTTGAACCTGTTCCTCAGCCTGGTTCCAGAACAACGGTGTCCTGTATTTTCTGCCATACAAAGCTTCAAAAGGAGACATTTTGAGACTGGCCTGATAACTATTGTTGTACGAAAACTCAGCATACGGCAAACTGTCATCCCAACTGTCACCAAACTGTATAGCACAAGCCCTTAACATATCTTCTAGAATCTGATTGACTCTCCCTATCTGACCATCTGACTGCGGATGGTATGCTGAGCTAAACCTTAACTCTGTTCCTAAGGCTTCCTGTACTTTTTCCTAAAACTTTGAAGTGAACTGTGAACCTCTGTCTGAGATTATCCTTTTCGAAACTCCATGTGCACATACTATCCTAGCCATATACTTCTCAGTCAACTATGCTCCACTATAGGTAGCCTTGACAGGTATAAAGTGGGCGACCTTCATCAACCGATCCACTATTACCCAGATCGAATCATAGCCTTTCTGGGTTCGAGGTAATCCCACAATAAAATCTATACTGATCTCATCCCACTTCCATTCAGGTATCTTTAATGGCTGTAATAATCCTGCTGGTCTCTTGTGTTCTGCTTTCACTCACTGACAAGTGTCACAAAGGGTAACATACTCACCAATATCCCTTTTCATGCCAACCCACCAAAAGTGTTCCTTCATATCTTGATACATTTTAGTACCTCCAGGATGTATAGAGTAAGCTGACTCATGGCATTCCTTAAGAATAGTATCCTTAATTTTTTGAATATTTGGCACACACAGCTTATGCTTCTACCATAGTGTCCCTTCTTTATCAACACTAAACCCCGAAGCTCGATCTTCCCTGACTAGCTTCACAATCTCTTGGAGCTTCTCATTAGTTTTCTGACCTTTCCTGATTTCCTACTCAAATGTAGGCTCCACATCCAAAGAAGTTCCCTAAGTGTTAGCAACAAAACCCAGATTGAGATGTTCAAACTCATCTAACAATTCTTGAGGCAACTCTCTTCCAAAAGATTCAACTGACTTTTTCGACCCAGAGCATTAGCCACTACATTAGCCTTTCCAGGATGATAATGAATCTCTAGTTCATAATCTTTAATCAATTCTAACCATCTTCTCTACCTCAACTTTAGATCATTCTGAGTGAATATATACTTCAAACTTTTATGATCTGTATAAACATCACATTTGTGGCCCAAGACATAGTGTCTCCAAATCTTCAATGAATGCACCATAGCTGCTAATTTTAAATCATGAGTTGGATAGTTCACCTCATGTTTCTTCAACTTACCTAGAGGCATGAGCAATAACCTTACCCTCTTGCACCAATAAACATCCCAAACCATGTCTGGAGGCATCACAATAAATACAGAAGCCCTTGGTCATATCAAGAAATGCTAATACTAGAGCAGTAGTCAACCTTTTCTTTAGTTCCTCAAAACTGGCCTGACACCTTTCTATCCACTTGAATGGTTTCTCATTTTCTAACAATGCAGTCATCGGCTTGGCTATGCTAGAGAACCCTTCAATAAACCTTCTATAATATCCTGCCATTCCTAGAAAGCTTCTGATTTCTTTAACATTCTGAGGCGGATCCCACTTCAGTACATCTGCTACATTCTTTAGACTGACAGAAACTCCACCTTTAGATATAACATGACCAAGGAAAGAGACCTCTTTCAACCATAAATCACACCTACTGAACTTGGCATAGAGTTGGTGTTCCCTTAGCTTCTGCAGCACTAATCTCAAATGTTCCTCATGTTCCTCCTCATTCTTGGAATATATCAGAATATCATCAATAAAGACCACAACAAAGTTATCTACATACTCCATAAATACTTTGTTCATCAAGTACATAAAGTAAGCTAGAGCATTAGTCAACCCAAAAGACATCACTGTGTACTCATAGAGCCCATATCTAGTGGTGAATGCAGTCTTTGGAATGTCACTAGGCCTGATTCTCAATTGATGATAACCTGACCTCAAATCTATCTTAGAAAAGACACTAGCTCCCTTCAACTGATCAAACAGATCCTCTATTCTAGGCAAGGGGTACTTATTCTTAACTGTCACCTCATTTAAAGATCTGTAATCTACACACATCCTCTGTGTCCCATCTTTCTTTTCTACAAATATGACTGGGGCTCCCCAAGGTAATGCACTAGGTCTGATATAACCCTTAGACTGTAGTTCTTTAAGTTGTGTCTTAAGTTCCTCTAATTCATTAACACCCATTCTATAAGGTCTTTTAGCTATAGGTGCAGTTCCAGGCAACAATTCAATAATAAATTCAATCTCACGTTCAGGTGGCATACTAGTAAATCCTCAGGAAAGACATCTGGAAACTCCTTGACAACTCTGATGTCCTTAATTGAATCACTACTAAGATGATTCATTCTTCCTTGATCCTTGGGTGTCACAGAAATCACAACATCCACTATCTTTCCATCCAGTGCAGTCAGGCTTACTGTCCTTTCTGAGCATCTGATGTTTGCTTTCCACTTATTCAACCAATTCATTCCCAAAATAAGATCAAGTCCCTCAGACTCAAGCACAATAGGTCTAGTAGGAAAATCTACCCCCCTTAAGTTAATACTTACATTTGGACACCAAACATTAGTGTTCATGTTTGCTCCAAGTGTTCTTATTTTCATGGAACTAGGCATGTGTTGGGTGGGTATACTATGTTTACGAACAAAATGGCTACCCATAAAAGAGTGTGATGCACTAGTATCAAAAAGAACTGTAGCTGGATGAGAGTCAACAAGACACGTACTGAGCACCACATCTGTAGCTTCCTCAGCAGTCTCCACCTTGACGTGGTTCACCCTCCTAAAGTTTTGAGGCTTCTGATTCTGAGGGCAAGCATTAGCATAATGTCCCACCTTTCCACACTTGAAACAAGCGTTGCCAGAAGGAGTAGTGTTGGGGGTGGGCTTCACTGGAGCATTGTTGGGGGCATTCGGACGAGGCATCTGGTTGTTCGGGTGTGGAGCCTGATTACCCTGATGCTGCACTTGGTTGTTGCCAAAACGCGGACCTCCCTGCTGTCCCTGGGTCTTGCTAAACTGATAGGAAGGACGAGGCTAAAAATTCTACTGATTAGAAAAGCGAGAAAGACTGTTGCTTCCCTGATCCTGGTACTTTATAGCCTTCCTCTTCTTCTTCTTGTCCTCCATCTTATTGCACTTGCTCTCAAGCACAATAGCTCTACATCTCCTGAAAACTGGCATACTTGATGTTTGCCATCATGTAGGACAACCCATCATTGAGCCCATCCAGAAACAGATCCTGCTTCTTCTGATCATCTGCCACTTTAGTAGGTGAGTAGCGTGATAGCTCTATGAACTTATCATAGAACTGGCAGACTGACATGGAACCCTATCTCAGCTCAGTGAACTCTTTCTTCTTCAGCTTCACCAACCCTGCAGGCACATGGTAACCCTCAAAAGCTTCCTTGAATTGCTCCCAAGTGATAGTGTCAGGAGTAGCATGACCAAATTAGTAAGACTCCCACCAACCCTGGCGACGACGATGGGTTTCAACCTCCGGTGCCGCAGCAGGACAGCGACTGGGAGATCCGGGCGGCCGTCCTGCTGAGCCTCTTCCACCAGATATTGCTCATCTTCGTGGGCCTCATGCGCAAGCGTTCCTCCTCGCCGGTACCTCGCTTCATCGTCTGGTCCTTCTACCTCCTTGCCGACTGGTTCCTAGAGATGATTGTTTAAAGAAGGTTGGAAGAAGAAGCTTTTAAGGAATATATAGCTGGACATACAAAGCGATTGTTCCAAGCGTAACACACTGCTTATTGTCGATCGACGGAACCACGTACAAGCGTCGCGTGTCGTCGGCAACACACCCAAGAAACGAACGCAAAAGGGCAAAAGAGGAAAGGGGAGGGGCATTGCGCAGCGACTCATCATTCTGCATGCTACACGATAAAGCAAGGATATATGCCTTGCTCACATTGCAAGCAGGGCACACGACAGCATGCAGGAATGACTTTACCGTACGGTAATATATACCATCATCGTCTTATACAAGTACTATTCCCTCGATCTTCTTTGTGCTTCTTTCATAAATTTTACCTTGTGCATGCATTGTGATACACACCGATCGATGTGATATTCTTTTAGTCTGATGCTCATGTGAAGTGGTCCTACATACTAATACTGATTAATTTTCACTTTCTTCTTTTGCTTTTGCAAGAGAGATAAAAGAATTCAAAGACATTTATTCCATGTGTTGGAGAGTAGCCCGGCCAGATCGATGGACCAGCAGGTCACAACCAGTGCTCACAAACCAGTACCACTACAGGAAACTGGCTCAGCAGTCGAAAAATGCTGGAAAGCAGTCGGCAAAGGCTTTGTCGGCTGCATTCAGCCCAGGCAGTTGGTAAAGGCCTGTCGGCAAAGAAGCCGTCGGCAAAGAATTCTTTGCCGACTGCCGCAGGCTGAGTCGGCAAAGGTAACTGGCCGTGCCGTCTGGCGTCCACTTTACCGACTGTCGACGCGGCAGTCGGTAAAGATTTTTTTTTAAAAAAAAGTCTTTGCCGACTGCCCTGTAGGGCAGTCGCCAAAGAAATATTTAATTTTTTTGAAAAACAGCCTTTGCCGACTGCATGTGCTGGCAGTCGGCAAAGCTGTGCCTGTGCAGCTCGGCTCCCAGCTTTGCCGACTGCCTTGGCTGTCGGCAAAGCTGAAAAATATTTTTTTTCTTTTTTCTGTTTTCTCATATATATCACAGCAGTTAATCATATATATATAATACAAATGCACATATATATAACATAAATCCATATATATATCATATGTCCAACATCCACAAGTCCAACATCCAAACATCCAACAAGTCCATGGCCCCTTGCATGAGCTCCCTCCGCCCAACAGCCCAGGCCTACATCCCGCAGAAGGGCATGCCATGTATCCAGGCCTACAAGTTGAAACATTCAAGAAGTTCAACAATTTCATAAGTCCAACATCCAACAAAGGCCCTCACTCGTGCTGCAACCCGTCGTCCCTATGCTCTTCATGGACTGAAGACCACGCAGACCACGAGGACTAGCCTGGCGGGAGCGGCGCCGACACGTACTGGTGCCCCCACCCGGAGTGCGCATGCTGGGTTGGCGGAGGAGGACAGCTCGCCCACGTGGAGGCCGAGGAAGACCGCCACCCGGAGGCCAGAAGTGTTGCTGAGGGGAAACAACCGGCCACCCATGGCCTGGAGAAGGGAGATCTGGAGGAGTCAGGTTCAAACCCGCCGACAGTGCCTGCACAAAAGGAGAAACGATCTCATTAGTACCTACATGATGGCCGCACAAGCCAAAACAGTAAACAAACATATATACTCACCGGAGTCCCCATAGGACCAGGAGGAACGGGTGGAGCGAACATCAAGGCGAGCAACGGAGGCATGACAGCACCAGGGATCTGAATGTTCTGAATGTAGCTGGCAAAGTCCTGCCTCCAGCGTGCTATCTCCTGCCAATGGGCCTCCTCTCGGGCCGCTATCTCCTGCCGATGGGCCTCCTCTCGGGCCACCATCTCCCGCCGATAGGACTCCTGCGAGGCCTTCGTCATGGCCCGCAACTCGGCCAGCTCGGACTGCAATGTTACACCCTCGATGTTTAAACAATGCAAAAGGAAAAGTATATATGTAAAACCAATTAACGACGAATAAAACTAAAGTTACCTGAACTGCCGCTAACGTGCTCGGCTGCTGAGGTTGTATGGGGACGTCAGAGGAGGTCGTGCTGGCGGATTTACGAATCTGACGAAGGGTGGGAATGGTGGCCGGGTCGATTGCGCTGTGGGAAATCAAGTACTTGCCGTGCTTTTTCCCTCCTCCCGTCCTCATCAGGATGTCTGTATCCAGGGGCTGCTGAGAATTATCGTAGTCTGGACCATGGCGCTGGCGAGCCGCCTCGGTGTACTGGACCATCTTCTCGTAGGCGTTCGGGTTGGTGTACGTCTCGGGCCCATCCACCGAGCTGTAGACGTTGTTCGGATCTGTCACTTTGCCCTTGTGAGACAAGGTGTAGCCCTCGTACTCATTGATCACCTGCCCCTCATGCGACTGGGACTGCAAGGAAAACACAAGAATGATTACACGTAATGAGATTGAATAAATAAATAAATAAATCGACATAAGCTTACCCATGCGTCCATGAACCCTTCGAGGAAGCGGCACCCTTGGTGGTGTGCCGGCCCTTTCCTCACCTTGGCACATTCACTTCTACGGCGACGCTCCTCGTACGACGTCGGCCTTCTCTACTCGTCCACAATGGCCTCCCAGCAGTCCTTATAGCTTTTGCACCATTCAGCAGAAAACTGCATGACATGACAGAAGATGAATCAGAATTAATGTTTCCTACTTATTTTTCATGGAAGGAATCATAAGTAATGTTTTCTAATTACCTGGAGATAGATCTCCTTGTCAATATCGGTGTTGGGGTCATGGATCATCTTCCTGACATCCTCCTTCAGTAGCTTCTCGCGCTTCACACCGACATAGTAGGTGATGAGGACTTGGACGTGCGCTTCATAGTACATGTCCTTGAGTCGCCCCATGGCGACCTTGTCCAGCACCGCCGACGCCCGGTCCTCGTACCCCGCCTCGCACGTGAACCAGTCCTACATACAGATATCACATTGTGATCGCATGTGAGATGTCTGGGTTTTAGACATCCGACATCACAACTTGCTCCAAACATTTTCAAATTTTTACCATAGCCTCCACATGCGATAACATGACACCTCGTTAAGTTTCATGATTTTTGGACTTCGTTTGGATTTCATATAATTTAATTCACTTCTGTCGTAACTGGATGGTCATGTTTCATAGACAAGACGTTCAAACTTTTGGGTGAGTTTATGGACAAGGCCTCAAAATACACTCTCCAACATGAATATCATTTTTTGAATGGCTACGTTTCATTATTTCATGCACCTGCAGTTCAAATATGGATTATGCGGGAAAATTCAAATAAATCAAATAAATAAATAAAATATAGAAAAATATTATGCTTGTAAACAATATGCTTGGGCTACAGAAAAAGTTTGGATTCAAAATTTGAAAAAAAATTATTTGCCGACCGCCAAAAAAGGCTAGTCGGGACGTGATTCCCTGATCTTCCGTCAGATGGAGATAACTATCGTTTTGGGGGAGCACGACACACCGATCCGGCTTCAGATCCAAAGACCCGAACCCTGCAATCTTAGCACCACGACTCCTCTGGTTATCAACCGTGTCTCCAACCGGTTGACCTCGCCACAAAGGCTAATCCCTGCCTGCGAAACGAAGAACACAAGCAAGAACTCGAAAGAACGCAGCTTAATTAATGGAACAATCTGCAAATGAATGATTAAGCACTCGAGTTGGGGTTCCACAAACCGATGAACGACGGCTGTCGATGGACAGAATAATCTAAGCAAAACCCAAAACCTAACGACGGTGGCGGCGTATGTTTATAAAGGACTTAGGGTCGTCGCCTACCCTGGACGCGCCCACTAACAGGCTCATAAACGATACACGGCCCATTGGACCAAAATAAGGTGATGCAGCACCAAGACAGATTCAGAATGCTGACTTGCTTCGACAATTCTCGTGGACTCCGAAGAGGTTTTGACGTGAGACCACTTCTATTGGCTTCCTTATGAAGTTAGCTTTCCAACCATATGTAGAACGTCGAAAACGGAGTC